>QLOM01020630.1:0-19183 GCA_003313785.1 Termitomyces sp. MG148 | reverse complement strand
TACAAGGTACTTCCGCCACTGGCTCAACTTTAGAATCCTATGGTCCGTGTGGGACGAAATTGACCTCATCCCGTATGCATTTTTCCCCATTCAGCATACTACAATCCGACATTTTTCACAGTCAATCGTCAAAGACCTGGGATGCTTCAAGGGGCGTCTACTTGCCATGGTGGATGAAGTACCAAGTCTTTACTCCGCTCTTACTTTTGCAATTCCTCAACTTGTTCTGGTACATGTTGATGTTACGCATCCTCAAAAGGTCTGTTTCTTTGGTCGGTAATTCTGTCTCTGACGTGCGCTCTAGAGCTCTCTTTACCGATGACGCAAGCGATATTCGCTCCGACGACGAGGACGACGGCGAAGATGACAAGGATCTTAAAAAGGCAACAAAGTAGATACATGTTAATGGTACATTTTTTTTGGTTTTGGCTCCCTTTACCACTCGACAACATTCGAAGTGTTGGGCCCTCCCTCTTCTTCTGAATAATCAATATCCTCTACCTCTTTGAAATCGACCTTGACTCCCTGAGTCGTGCAGTTCGGCCATCGTTTTTCTCTCTGGATATCCACGGGGTCTCCCTCGGCCATTGAAATCAGCGCTTCCAGCGTGTACTGCTCACACAAAAGTCAGCATCGCCATTGCGAAACTGACGTCAACTCACATGTGCATCGTTCCCCGCGTTGTGCAGGTGCCTCGTTGGTATCTGTAGATGAACGCACACTCGTCCAAGAGACTTGCGGTCTGCGGCACCTTCGAGCGCTGCAAAGAGGTCCGATGTGTCGATGACAAAAGGCCCGTTGTGAGGTATCGTAAGAGGCAGCGTAAAGTCGATATATGTTAATCCTTCCAGAGGTGCACTGATGGACTTGAGGTACCTACCGCCAAACTATGTGGTTAATCTCCACACAGAGTTTGTTTCGAGACCTACTTGATGTCTTGGCTGTTATCGTGAAAGACAAGAAACACCGGCCCGTATTCACCCAACTCGGCAAAAAAGTCGCTGACCGTCTTCTGCAGCGCAGACTTTTTGACGAACTGACTCTCCCCGAAGCCATAATCCTATCAGCCACCACGGCGTCAGCGCGACCGAGTGCGATTATCGAAACCAAAACACCTATGTACATAGCGATGCTCTGGGACATACTTCGAGTTTCGGTATTTCTGATGTTCATCGACGACGACATGGGCCGCCTTTCGGTGTTCCAGGCCGTCCTTCCACCCGACGAGGCGCCAGCCAAACTCGGTGATGACGCTGTGATCGTACTCCCAGGCTTCAAAGTCGATCGCGCACCAGACGCCCTTTTTCTCGGCCCAGTACGTCCGCACGCGTTCGAATATCTCGCGGCGCGATGCGAGCGCGGTGCCGAGGACCGAGCCTTTGAGGCGTTTGTTGTTCTTGTCGATTTGCTACACGGCGATCAGCAAGCAGGGTGAGCCGAGGGAGCTCACGGGGGCGGGGGTACGGCACCTTGACGGCACCGCGCAGGGCGCTTCCATCGGCATAGACGACCTTGGTCACACTGCGGAGGTCGGACTCGGTCAAGAGGCAGTCCGAATACGGGAGAGGAATGGTTTCTTTCGTGAGTCGCATAGCATGGAGCCAATACCTGACATAGTCGACCTGCGCAGACGAGAACAGGAGACGCGACTCGCCGGTCGTGTTCAGCGTTCCTGGCAAACGTCGGTTCGGCCGGGGATAGAGAGAAACCTGTGCCACGCACCGAGGTACATCTGCACGCCTTTGACGCCGTCGACGTGGAGCGGGTGGTCTGGATGTGTAATGGAATCATGGGCTGCGAGAAACGAAAAGAAACATTCAATCGGATGATGGATCCCTGCAGATCGGACGACGAACCAAGGACAGCTTTCAACGGCCGGACGTCCTCTGGATTGGGGAGCGCTGCGCCCCTGTACAAGGCCTCAGCTAGGGAACGCTCTTCCTCGGAGCGACGTTACCATTCAAACCAGATATCAGTGTACCTGTAGTACCCAGTGATAATCGGAGTGTCCTTGGCCATTTCAACAATTATTGAATCGACGCCGGTGCGCGCTTCACATCATGAGCGAGCGTGACGAGATTCTCACGGACCCGCGTCTGATGACGCTCGAACCAAACAAGTTTGTCTCTCTTACCCAATGGCACAGACAGTCCAGCACGGCGGGCCCTCCAAGCGAAAAGCGCCAGCAGCAGACGCGGAGCCCACCACACCCGCACCAAAGAGGACAAAGACAGCCACAGCGCGGAAGAGCACCGGCGGCCGACCCCCGCGGGCCTTGACAGACGCCCCTGCCTCCGCCGCCCGTCAGCAAGGTACGCACTGCTGTGTGTGCGCATGCACAACGGCTGACGCGCGCTCTGCACATGCACAGGAAACGCGCCGGCGCAAAAGAAGCCCCATCGTTTCCGCCCGGGAACAGTGGCCTTGCGCGAAATAAGAAAATACCAGAAGAGCACCGATCTCCTTATAAACCGGCTGCCGTTCTCCCGTGTCGTGCGTCCATTTCGTTTCTCTCGGGGGTGACTGACTCTGTCTCTGTCTTGTTTTCCTAGGTCCGCGAAATCGCGCTGGATATGCTCACGGACGAGAATGACTATTCTGCTTCGGGCCTGCGGTGGCAGAGCTCTGCGATATTGGCGCTGCAGGAGGCGACAGAAGCTTTTCTTGTGCATCTATTCGAAGACGCGTGCGCTGCCTCCTCTTGATGCATCGTACTTACTCACAGTCTGTCTTGCTAGGAACCTGTGTGCCATCCACGCAAAAAGAGTTACTATCATGACACGCGACATCCAACTCGCACGACGAATACGGGGACCCTGGGGCGGCCTTGCATGACATTCTCACACTTTAACGATTTTACGCATCTTTGTTCTAGTTTTTTTATATCTTGCTTGAATTTACAAAGGTACGATAGGTTGGTGGTTAGGTCTGCATATGTCCGGTAATACTATACTATTTGCGATAGTGTCCTAACGGCCTGGAATGTCGACTGTCAGTTTATGAATTGGAAGTGTATATGAGATGAGCGGTCATATTAGATCAAGAAAGGTTCAGCAGGTTCCTGCCATCCGTGGGCGGATCCTTCACACCACTTTTTATTGTCATTCCGCAGACATGGACAAAAAATGGAAAAACAAAGGAATCATACTCACTTTCGTTGCTTTTTCAAATCCGGCACCGCTGGACGTGGTTGAGGCGGCGTAGCTTCTTTCAGTCGTCTTCGGCGAATATCCTGCCAGTCAAAGAACCATGTCTGCAACAGACCAAAGGCTGCCGAAGTCACCCAATAAATAGTGACGCTCTAAAAACCCACAAGTAAGAAAAGACGGCGAATCATATCGTAAATCCTCACTTACCCCGGGCATGATAGCGCAGATACCGATACGGGCGACAGACAGAATTCGCAATCCCGATTTAATCACTGACCTGGGTCTGATTTTCGGCTGGCCACCTTCTGCTACGGCCCTCGCATGTTGTTCTTCAATTCTCCGCACCCGTTCCCGTTCAGTCGCGTTCATAAGCCAGTTACTGGACTCGACGTTGGCCATGGTAAGCATGCCGAGAATGACAGGCAGCGTCAGCGTAGAATCAGGATGCATCAGTGTTGTCAGAGTAAGAAACGACTCTGAATCAAACGGCGTAGGCGCGATTGAAAGTCTCTGGAGCATGACTGTACCGAGCACAAAGACAGGAAGTTGTGCCAGGGCTGGGACGACAATAGAAGGCGTCGGTGAGCATCTATATTTTTTGAATAGGTCTTTTCGAATTTTCGTCAACTAAGGAACGATGAGCCTTGGTAAACGCTCAAACGGAAACCCTTGCTGACCATTTCCATCGAACGTTCCCTATGGTACTTCTGGAGGTATGCCTTGTCACCACGGACGCCTTCGCTTTTCATCGCTTCAAAGACGTGTTTGTACACTCGTGGCTTCATCTTTTCGAGTTCTGGAAGCGCATGCTCTTCCATCCTCACAGCGCGTCTTTTACCCTGGTACAATGATTAAATGGAAGTTGAAGTCAAAGGAGGAACATACCCATATTGAAACTGGGAGCAAAGCAAACCGAGCAATTATTGTTGTCAAGATTATGGTAGTAGAGTAGGCAGGGAGTTCGGGGGGTATTGGCAAAGCAACAGCTATGTCTAGGAACTCATTGCATAGATTTTGAAGAAAGCCTCGTCGATTGGCCGGAGTATCCCAACGACGGTTGAGATTGCGCGATACAGGTCGAACTGGTGCGCGTCGTAAAACTAACATACCAAAAGGATCTGATTCGTAGTCCGACCTACATCACTTATACACAATTTTGTGTAAATTAAAGCTTAGTCTTATATTCCACGACTTTGGCCGTACACCGTTCTGAATTATGCTGTCGTCGAGGACGGAAGATGGCAAATTTCATGATCATAGCATACTCCTAAGCATAACTAAACCCTCCCAAAGACTCCCACTCAGAAGACCAGCTGATGGGGATACTGGCCCTTCGACAGACCCCAGCTCGACTTGAGGTACTTGGAGAGGTTTTCAGTCTTCTTGACAGCAGCGAGGACCACCTTGTCGACCTCCTTCTGGTCAGCAGACCTCGACTCAGAGAGAGGCTCCTTGGCCTTTGGCTTTCCATCCTCAAAGAACTCCTCCTCTGCTGATCGTGAGCCCTTGACAGCGGCTTTGGCGAAGTAAGCATCATTGATTTTTGCGTCAACCTGCAACACGAAAAGATTAGAGGTTTCTTGAAAGCAAACCTTGAAATTATTATTATACGAACGGTGAGGCCCTCGAGTTCGAGTTTAGTCGAGGTCGCAATGACGTAGGCCTGGTTAACGCGGCGCAAAGGAACACCGTTGACTTTGTAGGGACCAGTCACCAAAAGCAGTCCACTCTCCAACTGCTTCAAGAAGACAACCCTCTTCCCGCGGAAACGGCCAGCCAAAAGAATCAGAACAGTGCCGGGAGTGATAGTGGAGCGGAGTGAGGCGGGTTTGGGGGATTTGCGAGACTTCTTGGGGAGGCGGACGTCTTCTGCGGGATAGTAGCGCGAGGCCTTGACGGTGGGGACTAAACGCTTGCCACCATTCTTGTCACCACCGATCGTCTTCTCGACGGTTTCGGGGGCGGGTGCCTCAGGCTTTTTGGAAGTGGTTCTGGCCATCTGTGCAGGGGTCAACCCAGGTCCATAAAACTGTACTGCAAACGGTCATACCTTGGTCTTGAGGTCGTCGAGGCCGATGCCTATAATGTGCGGGGTTCTACTTCAGACGATCCGGGTGGCTTGACAGCTACACAGTACATCGGCAGGTGCCGAAGATGCCGTAAAGAGGCCGCGCTGCCTGGAACATAGATTAGATTAGATAGGGTTCGAGGTATTATCAGGGTCGGATTGATCATCCATGACGAATTTGGGGATTTTGCGCCTCCATTTCAAGTGAACGACACTTTTTCGCCATGTCGCTTAACAATGAGACTGGTATGTATCGCAAATTTGATTTGCTTCCGTACTCTTATCATGAGAACTAGTCGACGAACGCCCCGTCGTCTGGTTCGACATCGATAATACCCTTTACTCTGCAAGTTCCAGAATCTCCCATGCGATGGGCGAAAGGATTCACGGCGAGTGGCAATTAACGATCGTTGCACAATCACAATTCGCTCACTCTCAGTAGCCTACTTCGTCAGACTCGGGCTGAGCCATGAAGAAGCTTCGGAGCTCCATCTAAAATACTACACCCAATACGGCCTCGCTCTCCGTGGTTTAACCCGACACCATGACATCGGTATGGAATTGTGCCTTCTTTTCACGTTTTGCGACTGTGCTCATAGACAAGTAAGATCCCCTAGAATTCGATCGTCAATGTGACGGTTCCCTGCCTCTGGAAGACATGATTAAGTTTGATCCCAAAACGCGGAAGCTTTTCGAGGATATCGACAGATCCAAAGTTCGTGTCTGGGCACTTACAAATGCTTATCGTCCGGTATGCAAGCAGTTCACCTATATTTTCCGGAGTCAAATTATATATATTTCAGCACGCTGAACGCGTTCTGCGTATCCTCAAACTTGACGATTTAATAGATGGACTAGTTTATTGTGATTATGGACTTAGAGATTTCTCGTGCAAACCTGAACCCGAGTTCTACCAACTGGTGCTTTTCTATCCGTGTTATTTCCCCCTTTTCTCTTATCATTTTTCTTCAGGCGATGAAAAAAGCCAACATCTCGGACCCTTCCAAGTGTTATTTCGTAGACGATAATACTGGCAATATTATTGGTGCACGCGCACAAGGCTGGGCCAAATGCGCCCACTTTTGCGAGAAAGGATTGGAATCCATGGAAGGTGGTCGTACGAAGGAGATAATTCACGAAAAAGGTGCTGGAGCAGGAGAAGGTGTCGATATCATCACCACCCTTGACGAGTTACGCGGCGTTTGGCCTGGAATTTTTAAGGATTAATCGCATGCATATTGATACCAATGTATATATACCGTGTATAGAATCAACACTTGGACCTTTATGGATCAAATTACACGCTACGTCACTCCAGCGTTTAAACCGTTTACCATCTCCTTCTAACAATGGATTTCATTCCTCGCTATCGCCAACCATTCACCCTCGCAGAAGCAATTAGACTTGATGTGGCAGTCATCACGGAAGGTCCAAGCGATTCCTCAAATCGGTCTACTGTAGACTCATGGGGCCTGCTGCAGAAATCACTCGCCTGCAAAACTCCCTGCAACACTTGAAGCAAACACAAACGACCCTCCAGGAATACATTGATGAAGCACATTCCCAAGATGTCGATCCTGAAATCACAAAAGCTTTAGAGGAAAATAGGACCGTCATGTACGCACCTGTCTCTCAACATCAGATTGATAATCGTACATACAACTTGGGCTTGCAGCGGTTCTCAGGAAGAACGAATTCTCATATTGAGGCTTGCTCTGAGCGAGAAAGGAGTTCATTATGGCAGTCACTATGATTCTAATTCTGGTGTTTCGATTGCAAAAACATCGCAGCCATCGTCGAATCCGTCAACGGCTCCTCACTCAGCACCAACAGCGACATCTTCAGAAGACGATGACAGCGGAATTCACCTGTAAAATTCTTGGATGCCTGTTCAGTTTGTATGATAAGTACTAATAGTGGTCAAACAAACTGGCCTCGGGCCACTTCCGAACTTCTGCCTGAACGAACGTCCATTTCTGCAGGCTTTCCGGTGCTATTGTGTCCGCTTCTGGTTCATGGGAGATTATCTATAACATCGCTGCACGTATATGACTCGAACTGTCCCTAATTGTCCGTTTGCATTTACCATTCTATGCATCTCGCGAGCTCTTTTGAGATATGTACTCGGAGAAGGTTCTGTGGTTTGATCCGTAAGACGTAAGTTGGGACTGCAAGCTCGCTTCTGATATCCATACTTCCCTTCAAATGGAGGGTTCTTATTCATCTGGGAGCCATTTACTTGTCAGGTAAGCGGTCGAGCGCTATCCTCGAGACAGACCTGAATTGGCATTTGTATAACTAACAGCCGCTTGTGCGAAGGCGTGCATATAGCAAATCAGTTACGCGACTTGGATACACAAGGACGGACAGAACTTGACTGCAATGACATTCAGTCTATCCGTGTAAGTAGAGGTCTACATCTTGGAATCTTGGTTTATTGAACCTCGATTCTTCAGAGTAGTCTGGACACAATATGCCGTAGACTGTCTGAAAGTCAAGAAATCTGTCGCATGGACTACAAGCGGCTTGATAGTTCTATCGAAGCTCGCAAAAAGTTCAACGAATCTCTCGAAAAGTGGATGATGAAAGCAAGAGCAACAATAGAATCACACATTGCTGCACACAGTAGCGTGACAGTGCAGACAATTGCTTCCAAAGTATTTGACCTCGAGAGGCGACTTGACATGAGAGGTATCGATATTCGTTCCGTGGCACAAGCCCGATTGTCCAACAGCTCCTCTGGGAACAATAGCACGGAGTCCAAAGCTTTTATAGAGGGTAGGTTTCTGTAGTTTCAAGCTCCATAGTGATACTCTAAAATTAGGAAAGGTGGCGAAACGGAGATTCTCCACGATCTCGAAGAGAAATATCGAGAGGTGTGTCAAATAGGGCTCAGTATGTCTCTTTGATGCATAATATTCCAGGCATTTCGACAAATGGATGAATATGAAAGGTCCCGTGCCGAGGATGCTCTCAAAACAGAAAAATTCAACTCTCAGTCTACTGACTTGGCTCAACGGATTAAAGATAGGCTTCGCGTCATCCAAAGCGATAAAAGTCATATTGCTTCCGCCTCTTTCTCCCGAGACATTCTCTCAGTCCTGATATCAGACAAGTTGACAGATTTTATCGAAAGCACAGTCAAGGATGCCGTCAACTTCATGGACGTTTTTGCAAAATTAGAAGTCGACAGCTTGATGGAGAATACTTTAGAAAACATTTGGAAGCAGTTTCAACCTACATTTGCAATCGTAGATGCGATGGAGCCAAGGAGAAGGTAAGTATCCACAATTCCCATTCCGTTCTCATACTGACGGCCCCCCTTTGTCGGCCTGGCTGACAGAGTTATCGATTTAGATTGCCCCTCCTGTTGGGCACTTAGTGGCCTCACGATTCACCCAAGTCATGTCATCCCATGTGCTAGGCCAAAATCCCCGGTTTCCTGAGCTTGGTTTTCTGGTTCCTCGTGTTTCTCGGTTGTATGTATTGTCTTGCTTTATAGGGTATTCTGTACATCAACTTTCTACCATGTTGGACCAATCTATGCAAAGGGTCACACACTATTCATGTCATTTTGCGGCTCGCAAAAAAATTCATTCTTCCACCTTGGAGTAATCAATTGGAAAAGATGCAAAATATGGATACGTAATGTAAGGTGCAGAAATAAAGAAATGTGAAAGTATCGTTCGGATGATTCCAATTCCAAATGCACTGGGTCTAAAGTTCAAAGCCCAAAGTCAGATGCGGTAGCTGAGTTAGTCCCGGCCTGCTGGTATGTAGGCGCCCATGAGATGCATGAGCGGACTGGGACTGGGTCTAAGGAATACGGAGGAGTGGGTATGGAAGTGGATTGTCACGAAAGATGTAACGTGAAAGAGTGACAGATCGCATAAACCACAGGCGGATAAAGGAATGTAAGGGGAGCTGTATGCATGGTACAACATGGGTCCTGAAGGCTATTGTAAAGATAGATGAAACGAATGGATCCACACAACCAAAAGTGAAAAGACGGAATGGGAAGAGATCAGAGTTTGGAAACAAGACAGATGGGCAGATGCATGAGTCGAACGCAGGCAGATGATCGGGCAGGTAAAATGAGGGCAGGGCGGAACATGGAGAGACGAGTCCTTTATACAATAATTAACTTTGAAGTGTTGGAAGGTTTATGGTAAGTCCATTACAATTGTGCAAAAGGGCAATCCGGCAGATGAGACAGGCAACTTGCAGGAGAGACTGTCATGAAAACAATGGCTGCCGCTTCGCCTGCCTCGGTGGGTCCGCTCGCATGCTGGACTGTCTCACTCCCTCTGACCGCACACCCGAATAAGACATATGCCGTGGTGGTACATTTTTGCCTCCACGAGATCCGTTCCCATTCGAGTTGGCATTCGGTAGATTGCCGTTCTGTGTCGGTAGACCCGTCCATGGACTAGGCACTTGAAGGGTCTGTGTGGACGATTGTGACATGAGCACAGGTTGCGAATGTGTGTGAGTTGGCGGTGATGGTCGGAGATCGTGGGACGTCTGTCGCGGGCGTTGTGGCAATTGCGAGTGCGACCCAGTCATGCCTGAACGACGCGAGGACGGTCCAGTCGGGCTTGAGGGTTGTATGTGTCCATGACGTGTCCCTTGTGGAGGAGCAGAGTTCGACACTTGTGCAGACGATGAAGAAGTGTGACGGGGTGCCTCCGGCCTGGGGAATGAGGCGCTTCTCGACGAATGACTTCTGCTCTCTTTATTACTCCTCTCATTCACGTACCCTCTTTCGACACTTCCACTTCTAGTCGCTCCCTTATTGACATTGACTCTCTCCCTGCTCGGATTCTGAGAATCCAATCTCTCCCGACTACTAGAAGTCGATGAACCTCCTAAACGGCCCTTGGGAGATCCGCCCCCAGATCCTGGAGATCCAGGCGATCCATGATGACGCGGGTATTGTTGCATCATGAATGGTGGCGCTGGCGGGAGCAGCGGCATATCCATCATGGCATATGCGGGCACGGGCATCATTGGCATTTGCATGGGATGAATCATTGGTACAGGTGCCAACACGCTATTGAGACTATGGTTGCTGCCTGTCCACACGGGATATGAAATCGCGCGATCACCCAAAAGGCTGATATTGGAGTTGTTACGTGACGTAGAGATAGAAGCAACAAATGAATGGCGCTTGTCTCGGTTTGCAGTTGAGGTCACGGTCGCTTTGACATTCTCCAAAGGTGATGGAAGCTCTTGTGAGGAGTGGGTGGATGAAGGACGCGTGCCAGGGAGAGGCGATGACATATCTGGAGACAAGGGTCTCTCGATATTGACGCTTGCTGGAGAACTACTCGGAGAATGAGATCTAGGCGATGGCGTGATGGGAAGAGAAGGGACGGGATTTGTGTCGATTCTTATAGGTAAATTGGGTTCTGATGCCTCTCTCCGCGGGCTACAAGTAGGGGCGCCACCGTCGTTATAGGCGAGCCTGGAGGATCTGTGCGCAGGGGACGGTCTATTACGCTCGGAAGTCGAAGAAGGTGCGGATGCTGGGAAACCTGCACCTGGACCTAAAAAGGCGTTGCTCTCAGAGGCCTTCAAGGCAGGAACACCCCCAGCTCGCTGAGACTCTCGTCTAAGACGGGTTGCGATGACCTCTTCGGCGTATTTACGCTGTCGCCGTTCCTCTTCCATAACTCGCTTTTCCTTCTCCCATGCTCTACGCTCTCTTTCCCATTCCGTACGTTCAGCATCCCTTTTACGCCTTTCTTCTTCATGACGCATTCGTTCTTCCTCCAGGAAACGTCTCTCCTGCTCTGCTTTCAGAAACTTTGCCTTTTCTTCACGTTTCTTCTTCATTCTCAGGACGTAGCCCAAAGGTATCACATCATCTTTGCCGTCTTCGGCGAAGCGTACGCCGCGTTTGACAGAAGAATCGACCTCGGTCGATGTCGGAACAACCGGAGGGGCCGATTGGGTAGCTGAGACAGATGGTGGAGCAGGAGGATTATGCTCGTTACGAAGGGGAGAGGGTGCAGGAATGTGTGGTGGGCTGCGGGAATGGGCTGACGCTGATGCGATACATGAATGATTTTGGCACAGAATGATCGGCGAGAAAAGTGCTTACACGACGGGGATATAGAAACTGTCTCGGAAGAGATGTCGACGACGAACTGAGGTGAAGCGGGGCCAGCCATGGCCTCGATACCTTCAGAGAACTCGAGAGCGGCGATAGCAAGATTTGAGCCAAGGATAGGTCTGTGAGAGATGGTGCCGTCTTGTTCGGGCATGAATAAGTCATACCGATCTTCAAAACAGGGTCGTGAGACCCAAGTAACGAGCCCGGGACAAGAGGTGGATATAACCGTAGTCTTGGAGGGAGCAGATACGTTGAATGGGTGATGGGGTTGATTGAGTGGGACGACAGGTGTGACGGAGCGGGAAACTAAGGGGGCAATTGAACGCAATTCTGCCTCGGAAAAAGCATGACGTTCGTCCTGAAGACGGCTGAGAATATGTCTTTTAAGAGTGACTGAAGCAAGAGAGTGAGTGCGCGGGAGAAGACTCATTCGGTTCGCAGATTTGGGGAACATGGAGGGATCATCAGAACGACGGGAGAAGGGAGATGGAGGGGACGGAGACGGCTGGAGGCTGTTCTGGACGAGGACAGTGAACGACTGGAGAGGATCGCCTGGAGGGTCGTGCAAAGAAGACTCGGACGGGACATCTTCGACATCGTGGGAGGGAGGAACCCAGAGAGCGGGGGGTTGTGTCTTTTTCAGAGAGCCCTTGAGCCAGAGACGCCAGGACCTGCGCGATGCCTGGCGCTCGACTGCAGCAGGGAGGTGCTGGTCGTCGTCGGGAGTGTGGAGACAGAGGGACGCAGAGCCGGTCGAGGACGAGGCAGACGAGTTCGCCTGGTCAGCGACGAGGGGCGGGGGAGAGTGCTTGTCGCGCTTGAAGACGGCGACGAAGCGGTGCATGGCAGCGAGGTCGTCGTGGTCGACAGCGAGCTCGGCGGCGAGACTAAAACAACGAGAGGGGCAGAAACACTGTCACAGCACGTCACGCTCTATTATTAGCTACCTATGACATCAGCAGCGAGGCCGCCAGCGCGCGAGGCGGCGTTCGTAGGCTTCGACGACGGCGGACAGGGCCTCGACGCTGACGCCCGTCCAGCGCGCGCCCCGTCCAACCACCGCCGCCCACTCCGCCTCCATCGTTCCCCCCACGTCGTGCCCCCGGTACAGCCGGTATCCCTCTCCGGGCCGCAGTGCCGCCGCGGCATCTGCAGTAATCGCCTCCCGCTCTCCCGAGGCATCCCCGTCCTCTGCTCTTTGTCGACGCTCGCCTGGCACAACAGGAAAGAACCGATCCAGCACCGCGTGTCCCTCTCGGCCGCCGTCCCCAATCAACACGCGTTCGCTAAAGTCCAAGTACGCGTCCATCATTTCGCCGCTCAAATCTCCCTTCCATCTGCCTTTCCATCAACACACAACTTCACACAATAAAAATTCTGCACTCACACGTCAGTCCGCGAATTCAGTTCTTCTCCCTGTTCGCCATTTTCCAATCTTTCCAGCCCTGTCAAAAACTCATCGGCGCGCGCTAATCCGCATGCCACATCAGCTCCATCTCTTGGTGTTCTAATGTCTTATTAGCATTCCATCATTCAGAAGATTCTTTTCCCACAGACCTTGTTCGTCCATCGAATCCATACACCATCTTCAGAACTATGATTGCCACTCCCATCCAGCTCACTTCAGGAGCGACATTGTCGTACACATGTCGCTCCGAGTCATACCTTGTACGTTTCTCAAGTCCCGGCGCCAGCGTGTGGTGCAGCGTTAGGGGAAGCGACAGGATCTGCCCGAGACGCTTCGTTAATCTGTACAGCATCGCTTCCATTAATATTGTCAACGTTGATTTTGACAGACGGAAGCAGGCACTCACGCGTGCCTCCCAAGCCTCGTGATACCACTCGCCACAGAATTGGAGCGGCATTGGCTTCCGGTGTAAAGATTCCGAATGACGTGTGCATCATCTTCGACAACCTTGACGCCAATCCGTGTAACAGTTGTGTGCTTGGCGCATTCTGCAAAATGTACTTAGACTTAAGGTTAAGTTAAGTTTCGAGAAATTTCACGTAGGGTGACATTGCTTGTGCATTACGCTTTGTCAGGTGCAGCACCATACTTTCCGGCAGTAAACGACGTTGAATGGGGTCGAGGTATGGAAGTTCGTACAATTCGATCAGCCTGACAACCTCGCATGTCAATACAGGCATCCATCGAACTCTGTCCGTCTACCTGCCTGGTGAAGTCTCGACATAGTGCCGGCACTCGCAGTGTCCAGCATCCTACGATAAGCACGGCGATATTACTTGCTGGACTTTGGTAGACTTTCCGTCTTCGGCCATAGATCTTTCTGGCATGCTTTAGTGGCTGCCCCTCATTCTCGCCCTCGTCATCGGAAGAATCCTCCAAATCCGAGTTGGCACGAAGCAGCGCCTCCAGTTCTTCATCACGGCTCTTCTCTTCCTGTCCTTCTTCCTCCTCTGAATGGCTTTCATCTTCCCTGCTCTCGTCCCCTTCGACATTCTTCTTGTCCTTCACCCCTGTCGTATCGCTACCGCGTTCATTGATGTCTCCATCTCGGAGTTCCAGGGCAAAGTGGTATGGTTCTGCAGATGGTGGGTCGGAAAGTAACTCAAGATGAAGTGCCCAGATATCGCGACATATAACCTAAAGCGGATTCATAAGCAAATCTCATGACATATCAAGCTCACGAACCTCGAATTCCTGAGGTAATGCCCATAGCTTCATAAGTACAGCGATCTGCTTTCGCAGAATGAGCTGCAAGCACTCGAAGTAGTGGTAACTACCCCGCGCGCCATGATATACTATGTAAATCAATGACACCGCCGAACGAATAGAAGAGATGCATATGACATACATGCGGGGTTAGCCTGACTCCCGGCCTCCTTTTTCTTACGCCCGCTTTTGATTGCACGCCTCATCAACGCATGCTGTCTCAAATTTTCCGTGTCAGTCACCTCTTTGCGATAGTTCTATCGGAGCATCCAGTGTCATCACGAGAGAGTGGGGATGATCAGAACAACGTGACAGACTTGAAGTACATGGCCCTCGCTGCACGCGATGAGCCCGCTTGAAGGCTCTTTATGCCATTGACGAGATCCACAGGTAGGGCAACGCCGTCGTGGGGCCATGAGCAGTGCAAAGTGAGATTACAAACCTTGATTCAAAAAGACATGGATCGGCAATCGGAGCGCGTCGCATCACGTGATGCTTAGCTTGCTGGCAAGCACAGGTGAAAAAGTTACGAAGAAATTGTGTGTAGCGTGTACGCCGCTACTGCTGTCAGGGCTTCTTCACCATGAAGCTCACCCTACTCTTTGCATTTTTGGCCGTTCTGGTAACGACCGTCCTTGCGTACGTCTATCCTCCCTGCGTTGGATTTGATTTGACAAATCCTGCGTAGATGGGAGAAGGTATCTTGAATCTGGACCTTCAAGTCGTGTCGTTTAACACACTGCCGTAGGAAGACCACGAAATTTTTGACCTCGTTGGTGAACTTGAGGCAGCCGAAGGCAAAGGAACGACGTTCTATAGCTGGCTCAATGTCCCATCCACTGCTTCCATACCCGAGATCGCCAAGGCTTACCGCAAGATGAGTATGCAACTCCAGTGAGCCTCTCTATAGACTGTTCAAGTCCTGTCGTTAATCTGTGTAGTCCTGACAAAAACCCCGACGAAAAGGACATCCACAAACGATTCGCCCGACTCGGTGTCATAGCTACTATACTGCGAAACCCAGAGAGTAGAAAGCGTTATGACTTCTTCTATAAGAATGGTGTGCCAAAATGGCGTGGGACGGGCTACTATTATTCGCGTTTCAGGCCAGGACTAGGGGTGTGTTTGTTCTATCCATCGCTCATCTCCTTGAATAAGGTTATTGACGACTCTCTTGTTCCTAGACTGTGCTTGTGTTTTTAATCATTCTAACCTCTGGCCTCCACCTGCTCGTACAGAAGATGAATTATAAGAGAGATTTAGAACGTATTGATAGGATTCGACAACAAGCTAAAACTGCGGCATGGGGCCCGAAGGCTGTCCCGCTCGAAGGACAACGCAAAGTATCTTTCTTAATGTTCATCAATTCTTGGTACTTAAATACGTCAAGGTCAAGGTGAACCTCAGCGGAGAGGAGAGCACAAGCAACCGATGGATTGACTTGGTGGTTGAAGGTCAAAACGTGTATATCGTACGTCTCAAGTTAATCTTTTAGCAGGAGCCGTAACTCAAATGTCTTAAGCTGGACCCATCAGGCAACATGGAGATCTTGGACGCGAGCGCCGCAGCACCTCCTAGCGTGTACAGTACTTGGTTTATCGCTCTCATCATGTCCCTTGTGCGCAAAGTCGTTCCTGCCAAGAATCTTGCTTCTGAACAATATATTACCGTGGAGGATGATGACGCATCGTCCACTGTGGAATCCGATAGCGGTAGGTCATCAGTGCAAGAAAAAGAGAATGGAAAGAAGATTGCTCGACCTCCGACTACTATGGCCGGTGGGAAGAGAAGAAAAGGTGTAGGGAAGAAGCGGTGACACAGGGCAGCCCATCTGGAGTTTGCATTGCATGTCTTAAATGTTGGCACTGGGCTTATAGAGCGTTTGTATTTCAATCATTTGCTGTTTCAAGAATCGTAAAGTCCCATTCAATATCTTACATTTCCCGCAAATATTTTCGTTCAGCTGACAGCAACACTCATTGAATGCATAGGCTCAATCTCGCTAAGAATTCTCTGCTTACCTTCCTGTGTATGTCCTCAACATGTGCGCTGCAATCTCATGTGGAACTGTCGGGCGTATGTTCCATTGCTCCATCCAACCCAGCTTCGCTCCTTCCCTACCGCCTGAACTCGGCTGTGCAAAGACCGCAGTCACTAACCAAAAGCTCCGTTCGCTCATCCTATGCTTGTGAAGGAGGGTCGGTAACACCGCACGTGGAACAATCAAATTGGTGTTCGCATCTGTGCGTAATGCCTTGCCCTGTCGTTCACCCGACCCGATATCAGCGATACCCGAAACTCCCGCTTTCGACGCTGCTCTCCCCTCTGGACCATTTTCGTGAGTGCCAAACGTTTCTCCGGTTGTCGGTTCCAAGGCACGGCCATCTCCACGTTGCCCATAAATAGCAAAGCCTCCTTCCGCAGACGACAGAGCACGTCCACTCCGGATCCTGTGTACTCGGAGATGCCATAATGGCGTTTCCTTCTGTGGTGGCACAAGCCATGTTTCTACCTCTACATCTTTCCATGGATACCACATTGAGCGCAACCACTTCCCACCCTCGATCCGTGCCTCTTTGGTCACCCGCCTGCACTTCCAAGTCTCCCCACAGTCATCACTGAGCGCCAGGGTGTTGTCTCCGCCTAGCTCCTCTAGCGTGAGGCTGCCGACGGGAACACTGTATCCAAACGCGGAAGAGTATGCAAGCTTTCCATATTTGGCTGCACTCTGTTTGACAGGGTAGGAGCATTGCTGTCCAGATGACAGCAAGAACGTATGTCCACCCAGACTTGACACGATGTGAAGGGGATATTGTAATGCTTTGATTGTATCGCGGTATTCGTAAGGGTATACTTCCTCCTTTGATGTCCAAAACGGATGTGTGTCTGAAAGTGCAAGTGTCACGAATGATTTGCAACACCAGTATGGCGATCCTGGAGAATTATAGTTCTCTGTTATGTTGTGGTTGGGGTAACAGTACCCGATTGTGAGTGTTCCATCAGAAGTGTAGGCGCCTGGCTGCTTGGCCCAGTAACGAATATTGCGGAGTTGTAGGCCCTTAATAGCGCCCCATGTAAGAGGTGCAGGAAGCTCAACATCAGCAAACGCGAGAGCGCCCCAGAAAGACGACATTGCAAATCTGTAGGTCATACTCCTTCCAAAAGGAATCGCACGCCCTAATCAAGAAACTTTAGGTTGAACGTTATACTCCGGTCCGGATCTCACCTTCCTCGTCGAAGTAGTGGACGAAGTCCAGGGCAAATGCACGTGCGCGAGTCCTGTATTCTTCGCAACGCACTGGGTCTTCCTTCTCAGCAAGTTTGGAGTACACAAGCTGTGCAAACTGGATCGCAAAGGAAGATGAATAGTAGTCGAGTTGGATGACACCTTCCGGCCCGTCTCTGGACCATCCACCACCGATATAGAATGTGTCCAGGTGATCGAGGTCAGCTTTCATGCGCTTGGCGTCGAAGCGCAGAGACCCTGCCTTCGAAAGACCTAGATTAGCAAAAACCTAGACAATCAGGTGTGAATTAGGATCTCGATAGAAGTGAAGATTGGTCACCTACTCTGAACCAAAGCCAATTTGTGTTGGGCATCTCCTTATCATTCATGGCGCCCAGCCAATTTTCAAAGTTAGCTTTTGCCTCAGGACTCAATGGATCCCATAGTTGTTCCTTCGCGACCGCGATGGCGAAACCGATCGCAGAACATTCAACCATTCGTTGATCCTTGTCCCGCATGTTTCCCCAGAATTCATCACTCGTTGGATCGCTACCGTTGGCAAAGCCATCAACCCACCGCCGCTTCCCTTCATAATCATCACCGCCACTCAACAGAGCTGCAAGACCCCATATCGGTCGTGAAAATCCTTCCAGCTGAGCAGCGACATCGTCATAATGAGTCCCGGTGTATCCGAGATGAACTCTTGCCCCTCCAGGGCTCGTGTGAGCAGCCAAAGGATCGAGCAACTCCTTGAGGAATGTCGCAAGGTCCTCCTTAGTCTTGAGAGGGTTTGCAGAAAAGGGAGTCCTATTCACGAAGGCATCCATGATATGGATGTACGAACGGACGATTCATGCGCCTTTATGCATCGTGTATCAATGGGCGGACGAGGGCGGACCGAAACGGACCGAGGCAGACCGTTTCCTCTCAAAGGAAACCTTCCTTCTATCAAAAATTTCCACACGATTTGTAAATCTAACAATGCTCTACTACGACAAAATGTCCCTTTTACATAGTCTCTATTTACACTGAATTAACTAATATAACCCATCTACTGGGCAACGACAGTCGTTTCGACGATAATTCCAGTCACGCGGTAGGGATCTACATTTACAAACCAAGGACTCAGAAGATGAAATAAACAGATATTTTATTGTACTGACCGATGTTAGAAGCTGGTCGACGATCCTCAAGGTATCCATAACCCTGGGCTGCGACATGTCGCGGTACTCGGATTGAGGCGCCACGGTTTGCAACACCGGAGCTGAATGCGCTGATATGACCGGTCTCGTGACGACCAGTCAAACGCAACTCATTGTCTTCGCCATAAACAGCAATGTGCTCGTCATGTCTCTTTGATAGCTTCTCGATGGCGGCCTCAATGTGCTTCATTCCTCCGGGTTCCCGCATGGCCTTGGTGGAGTAGTTGGTGTGGCATCCAGCGCCATTCCAATCACCCGAGAGAGGCTTGGGATGGAACGAGACCTTGACGCCCCATTGTTCCGCGATACGGACAAGAAGATACCGTGCCATCCATAAGTGGTCTCCCATGGAGATGCCTTCGCAAGGACCGACCTGGAACTCCCATTGCGATGGCATAACCTCTGCGTTGATACCACTGATGTTGACACCAGCATAAAGACAAGCTCGATAGTGAGCCTCAATGAGGTCGCGAGCAAAAACTTTTCCAGTGCCTGACCACCAAGTTAGAGTCATGAGGGGAAAACCAACAAACTAACGTACCAGCACCACAGTAGTAAGGACCCTGAGGACCGGGGAAACCACCCTTGGGCCAGCCGTAGGGAGTACCATCGGCGTCAAAGAGGGTATATTCCTGCTCGAGTCCGAACCATGGTTCCTCATCCTTCGCCTGATCCATGATCTTCTTGGCATAGTGACGGTAGTTGGTGCGATTAGGGGTGCCATCATTATTGTAGGTCTCAGCGAG
>QLOM01020622.1:0-10943 GCA_003313785.1 Termitomyces sp. MG148 | reverse complement strand
ATTTCCAACTTTCCATGCTGTTTCGCTGTTGGATCCAAGTAGCTTAGGGATTTTTGCCTTGACACTGTCCCACGACCATTTTCCTTCCGTAACTCCACGAGCAATCTCGTACTGGACGCCCCACGATAGCTTCAGGCGGTCCATGACACTCACAATGTTCTTATCATGAGCGATAATATGTGGCTCCAAATCTGTGCCAAGGGGACCAGAGAGAAAGTTCTTGAAGGACGCATCGTCATCGGGTGGTGTAGGCGCCAGCGTAAAAGATTGGTTATTTCGTTGCGGTGAAGATGATGGTGCGTCCGGGTTGAATACATCCTTGACAGAAATGAGTTTTGAAGTTGTAGAAGATGATGGACCATTATCAGAAGGAGGTAGCTCTTTCGTTTTCGATAGCTTGCGGTATTTGGAAGGAGAACTAATTGAGCTTCCAGCGGTAGGTGACTTCAAGTTGAAAGAAGAAAAAGATTCAACCCCGTCCCAATCAGACCCGATAGATGATAGGGAGTTCTGGTGGGCACAAGGTGAGTGCTTCGGTGAAGATGCTGATTCAGTGTCGGTCAGATCTATAAGGCGTCTCCCCTCCATCAGAATGATGTGTCGTACGTCAGATAAGATATGTATAACATACAGGATTCAACTAGTGATCCTCACATTCAATATCATGGAACAGGAAAACGAAGGAACAACGACATACCCTCCATCGTGTCTTCAACATCTGAGTCACCCACCAAAATCACTTGACGTGTTGTCTGTAGATCAATATTACTCGATTGATCTTGATCGACTTCCTTCCTCTAAAATCACTCACCTTGTTCTTTGACGGACTGGCCGATGCTCTGGGAACAGGTTTTTTCTGTGTAATAGGTTGTACAGGAGCTATTGAACAGGGTAAATATTTGATCCGAGCGTGCATATGTAAGGACAAGGGCCTACATGCGAGGCCCAACGAGTCAAAAGCCTTGCGGACAGCGCTCGAGCGCCCCGCTGGCGTGTATGGATCAGCGCCCCGCTTCTTGGATGGCGTCTTCGGTTCAAAAGGAGGCCAAGAGGCTGTATATGACACTACAGCCGATGTAAATATGCCCGAATTCGGCGAACTCAAAATTCGGGTAAAAAAGTAAACTTACATCCGACAGTTGCATTCAGCCTTCTCTGACTGTTCGAGTCGGAAACAGATAAGGAGCCTGGGGACCTTGTCGCCTTCGTGGGCGAACGGTCTAATTCTGATTACTTACTTAGTTGATGCTGACTAGAGGTAAGTTGAGACGCGAAAGACCTACCAACAGTGTTCCAAACCTTCCGCGTTTCTTGGTCTAGTTTTGATCCAGGTGAGTGACCATCGTAATTGCTCTTTGTAGGCACGTTGATTCAATCAGATATGGTGATGATCACTACGATAAGTGGTTTTCTCACTGGAAAGACCATGACAAAGGTACACTCAGGCAATAGACAAAACCAAATGGGGAGGTATCCAGGGTGTACAAGCAAGAAGCTCTGATCAATTTGTGGGATGTGGAGTGTGCATGGACATAAGACCGGCCAATGAGCCCTTTTAAACTTCGGAAAGAGCCCTGGAACAAGTGACCAACCACGGAATAGATATGTCTGAATTTGGACCACGTGAATTGTGACAACGTGACGGCACGCGGTGTTCTTGTAACTTCTTTGTTGTTTTCGATAAGTACGTCAAGGCGCCATGCCGCCGAGAAGGTCATCACGCTCTACTAGAGCCTCAGTAGAACCTACAGAAGCTTCTTCACTTCCGTCGAAACGAAAGAGAGGCCAGACGGCTGAAACAGAGGCAGAACAGCAGACCGAAGTCGCGAAACCTCCATCTAGAGCGCGAAGATCAACGTCAACGCAACCCGTAACTGCTCCGGAGAAACGCCGTACTTCAACGCGCTCAAGAGGATCACTACCTGATGTGACTGAAACGGATGATGTAGAGGAAACTGAGTCTTTGCCACCGGTGAAAAAGGTCCGCCCGTCACTGGAGCCTCAAGAGGATAAGGGCAGCGAGCTTGAGGAGGAAAAGCCGAGGGCGCGTCGAACGGCATCCCTAGCTAAACGGGGCAAACCACTGTCGGCTGGTCGCAAGCCTCCTTCCTCGACTCGCTCGGGCCGATCGTCGCGTGCTGCACCAGTAACTGCTACTGAAGAAGAGGATAGTGAGGAGGAGAATAGGCAAGAGGAGGATGCGAGGCCAAAGATTGAAGATAATGATGCCATGGAAACATCAGCCGACGAGCCTCAACCCAAACCTAAATCGCGGAAGACTGTGGCTTCTAAGAAAGTGACCCAACCATCCCAGTCTCGAAAGGTCGCGTCACGGACAGCCGAAGCAGATCAGAAGAACGGTGATGGACAAACACAAGCAGGCGCGCGGGAGGAAGCGTCTGGACAATCGACAATCGACACACCTGAGGTACAACCAGACGCTACAGCACAGGAGGAAGAGGAAGAAGAAACTTCTTTGTTTGATCCCCCTCCCATGCCAGTTTCTTCCAGTCTGCCGCAAGCCGTACCTGAGGAACCGGCTGGTCCTAAGCCTCGACTGGTCATCCATAAGATGGCCCTTGTGAATTTCAAAAGTTACGCTGGACGACAGGAGATAGGACCATTTCACAAAGTAAACGTCTTTTGTGACAGTTGTTCAATAACTTACACCGTGTCTTTACTTAGTCCTTCTCTTCCATCGTCGGCCCCAACGGCTCCGGAAAGTCCAATACTATTGATGCCCTGCTCTTCGTTTTTGGTTATCGCGCCTCTAAAATGCGACAGGGCAGACTTTCGGAACTCATTCACAACTCTGCAAGATATCCCCACCTCGACGAGTGTAGTGTTGAAGTTCACTTCCGCGAGATTATCGACTTGGTGCGTGAACTTTAGACCTTACGTTCCTGTCAGTTCAATCAACTACGCTTATATAATAGCCTGGCCCAGACGACTTCGAAATCGTCCCGGGATCCCAGCTCATTATCACACGCCAGGCTTTCAAGAATAATTCTAGCCGATACACAATCAATGACAAGTCGAGCACATACACCGAGGTACAGACCCTGCTAAAAGGACGCGGAATCGATTTGGACCACAATCGGTTCCTCATCCTCCAGGTACTTCTGTCTCTTTGTGTCTCTTTCGAATACACTGATCGTCCATGCTACAGGGTGAAGTAGAGTCAATTGCGCAAATGAAAGCTAAAGCTACTAACGAGCATGAAGATGGCCTCCTTGAGTACTTGGAAGACATTATCGGTACATCAAGATTCAAACAACCTATCGACGAGTCGCTTGTGGAGATGGAACGTCTGCAGGAGGACCGCATGGTGAAGCTCAATCGTCTCCGAATCGTTGAGAAGGAGAAAGCAGCGTTGGAGGCTCAGAAGAAAGAGGCGGAAGATTTCCTCAGACTCAAGAACGAGCTTGTTCGTGCCAAATCTCGTCTTTGGCAATGGGTCTTATGGAAGTGTTTCAACAATGAGGCGGAGTTTGATAAGAATATTGTGGGTGTGGTTTGATGTAGCCATATACTCTATGCTCACGTCTTAACTACAGGCTAAATTGACGAAGGAGTTGGAGGAGGAGACTAAACGCCATCAAGATGATATAGATCACCTTGAGCAACTTCAACAACACTACAAAGATCGCGAGGCTGCTTATGCTGTAGGTTTCTAGTTTCGTGGGCTATTCGAGGTTTCATGCTGATGTTGCGATAGGAAGTTGCTGCTGCTGCTACTGTTGCCGCCCAAGAACTTGCAACACGCGAGAAGGAAGAGGTTGGACTTCAAGAACGTCGGAAACACGCGGCAAGCAAAGCGAAGAAACTGAAGAAGGCGCTTCAGGACGTGAGTGATAAGGACGACCTTCTGTCTTTCGAAGTTTACTGATAGCCCTGGTCAGGACACTAACGCAAAAGCGAAAGCAGTACGTGACGTGGAGGAGTACACAGATAAAATCGAGCGGGAAAAGAAGAAGGTTGATAATTATGAAACTAAGTTGATTGAGGAGGAGAAAGCTCTAGAGAGCATTCGTGATAGTCTTAGAGGTGATTTTCTTTCCATTGTGTAAATTGCTGTCTTGACGTAGCGACGCAGACAAGACCCAAGTGTTTCATGACCAAATCGAGATTAAACAGAAGGAGCTTCAGCCATGGACGGCTAAGATCAACGCGAAGCAAGCAGAGGTTGACGTCGCCTCTAGTGAACGAGATGCACTCGTGAAGAAGGCTGAGGCCCTTGAAATTGCACGGAAAGAAGCACAGGATACTTTGCAGGGCTTGAACAGCGACCATGTTGTCAAAGTGGGTTGTCTGGAATTCTCTCATTCAATGTATCTGATTGTTGAGCCGATCTTTATATACATAGGTTCGTGAGTACGAGAAGCTGAAAGATTCCAAGGCCAATCTTCAGCGCGACCTTGAGGCTGCTGAGCGCAAGGTTCAGGTATCTGTCATCCCTCTGCTCGACAAACCATTCAGTACTAATCCGTTTGAACCAGGATTCTCAATGCGTCGCCGACGAATGGAGAAAGAAAGCCAGCTCCTCGCGTCAGAAGGTCGATGAAGCGAAGGCATCCCAAGCTGATAACCGCTCGCGAAACAGTGTTTTGGAGTCCCTGACTCGTCTCCAAGACGCTGGTCGTGTGTCTGGCTTCCATGCAAGTCTTGAAGTGCAAATTTCTGTCGTTCTTCAATTGACGTTGTTTAGGGCCGCCTTGGAAGTCTTGGTACGATTCCGGATAAATACGACATCGCAGTCTCGACTGCTGCCCCGGCTTTGCACCACATGATCGTCGACCGCGTAGAGCAAGGCCAAGCATGCATCGAGTATCTCCGGAGCCAAAACATTGGTCGCGCATCCTTCATGGTCCTTGAAAAGCTTACGAACTCGAATGCCATGGCCAAGATCACAACGCCAGAAAATGTTCCCAGACTCTTCGACCTCATCCAACCCAAAGATCCCAAATTCGCTCCGGCATTCTACAAAGCAGTTGGTAACACGCTTGTTGCGGAGGACATGGATCAAGCGAATCGTATCGCCTACGGTGCTAGGCGGTGGAAGGTCGTCACACTCTCTGGCCAGCTCATTGAGACTTCAGGGACGATGTCTGGAGGTGGAAGTCAACCGGCGCGTGGTGCGATGAGCTCAAAGCTTGCGACGGACGCTGTGAGCCCGCAGGTGCTCAGAAAATACGAACAGGAGAGTCAAGATGCTTCACAGCATCTTGATCGGGCCTTGAAGGAACTCAGGATTGCTGAAGAGGAACTAGACAGGCTTAGGAACTCGGGCCCTCAGATAGACCTTGCGTTCCAGAAGCTAGGGCTTGATATTGAGAACTCAAAGCACAGGATTGCGGAAGCTGAGAAACGCGTTCAGCATGTTAAGTACGTATTTCATTTCCATAGTGTTCGCGTTTGACTCATTCCTGTTAAGTGCTCAAGCTGGACCCAGCAAAGGTGACTTGTCCCGGTTGAAGGCCCTTGAGGGCGAGATTGCCTCTTCAACTGGCGAACTGGAGGAACTTCAAGTTAAATCTGCGCGAGTCGAGGCAGCGATCAAGGAACTCGAATCAAAGATACTTGATATCGGAGGTTCACGTCTGCTCAAGCAGAAATCCACGGTCGAGGGTATTAAGCTCCATATAAACCTTGCGAACGATGAGATCACCAAAGCTGAAGTTGCGAAAGCCAAAGCGACTAAAGATTTGACGAGATATGACACGACAATCCAGAGTAATACTGCTGGTTTCCAAGAGGCTGAGGCTGAATTGGAAGAACTTGATGGCACTCTCGAGGAGTTGACTACCTATGTTAACCAACTGCGAGCCAAGGTCGAAGATGCGCAGGACGCAGCGAATAGTTCTAAAGAGGATCTTGACAATCTCAAGGCGGAAGTTGATACCAAGGATCAGGACATCGCGGAGTTCAGAAAGAAAGAGGTTTGTTGTTCCACTTGCAGGTTTCTGAGAAGTATTTTGACCGTGTAACAGCTGGAAATAAAACAACAACTTGGTGATGCTGAGAAGGAGAAGGCGGAGAACTACAAGACCATTGACTCTTGGCGTACTGAACACGACAAACTTCAGCTTGAAGTCATTGAGTAAGAGACATGATCAAAATATCTAGCTTTCAAATACTTCCTTTCTGACGTTGGTACTAGCGATGATGACGAAGACGAAAACGGCGTGGAGACTCCAGATGTTTCCAATGTCGCTGAGCAACCTGAAGCCGAAGCTCAAGGTGAAGATGAAGTAAAGCATGAACCAGAGGAATCTCGTCCTACCAAGTCCAGAACCAAAGACCAGGTGTCATCACAAGAACTATACGTTTACCGACCCGAAGAACTTGCCCGAATGAAGAAACGAGATTTGGTGGTAGACGAACAGGTGCTCGATGGTCTGTATTCTGCTTTGTATCCGGTGCATCTCCCTTAATTGGGTCATTATAGAAAAGGTCAAGAACGCGAAGCCTGACTTGAGCGTCCTCAAGGAATACCGAAAACGTGAAGAAGAATTCCTAAACCGCGCCAAGGACCTCGACAGCGTCACTGCTGAACGTGATGCTCAGAAACAGAAGTATGACGGTCTGAGAAAACAACGCCTAGACGAGTTCATGTCCGGCTTTAACACGATCTCGCTCAAGCTTAAGGAGATGTATCAGGTATACTGCTGTTCTGTTAACCCTCTTTATTAAGTCACTAAGCCTCTGCTAGATGATTACTCTGGGTGGAAATGCTGAACTGGAGCTAGTAGACAGCATGGACCCCTTTTCTGAGGGCATTATATTCAGCGTCATGCCCCCAAAGAAGAGCTGGAAGAACATTTCAAATTTGTCCGGAGGGGAAAAGGTGAGTCTCAATCTCGGAGACAAATGCAAAGCAACTAAAAATATCATGCTTACAGACCTTGAGTTCCCTTGCCCTCGTTTTCGCTCTTCATGTTTTCAAGGTAATATATGATCATCACGGACGTTTTTCGAGTCTAAAACTAACACCACTTTCGAGCCCACGCCCCTCTACTTCATGGACGAGATTGATGCTGCGCTCGACTTCCGGAATGTCTCGATTGTCGCGAATTACATTAAAGATCGGACGAAGAATGCGCAATTCATCATCATTTCCCTCCGGTACGTTTTCTGACTTCAGGATAGTAGGTCTTGTCGCTTACGACATCAATAGCAATGACATGTTTGAATTGAGCCACCGACTCATTGGCATTTACAAGACTGCCAACGCCACCCGTAGTATGTAATTTTTCAATGCCCTTCATTACAGACATTGATCTTCTTTACAGGCATCTCAATTGATAATCACGCTCTAATTGCCCCTCCGATGAAAGCGTAGTTCCTGTGTATTTTCTGTTTCATTCCAAGTCAAATGGTTTCCTTTTTATCAATGTATAGATAGATAGTTCCTTTATGTCGCTACAGTATAATAATTTATGATACCCGCACAAGGTCACTGTCCAATTAACAAAGAGCTAGAGAAATGCCTGACCATGTGTGTTGTGGCATCAAGTATTTCCAAAGCAAAACAATTTGCTGGAACTTGACCTCGCCATGGTGTCTGTTAGTGGCAACAATCAACTCACTAAGCACCGATGTCTCAATTGTGGACTGTCGATATTCAAAACGACAAGGACACGCTTCAGTTGTGTGATCAAACATTCCCTTTTGTCACAAGCCTACATGTAGTGATGACCAGATACCATAATCGAATTCAAGCCGCCAAGGAAAGACTGTACCTGCAGAAAATCCTTCGTAATCGTAACAATGATATGTATAAAACATTCTTCACTTACGTAGTTGACACATTCGACTGCTTCAAGCCATCAATCTGAAGAGGAAAGCCCAACTTGCCGTTGATAGTTCCCGCGCTACAAAAGGAGTCGCCTGGTCAGCTTTTACAATGACACCTTTGAATAAGAAATACCTACCGAACGAACACATCCGTATTCAACAAATCCAGAGCACCCACAGGAACAATGTTAAACGACGCAAGCGCTCCTTGAGGGAGAGAGACATTGCCAAAGATGCCCGAGTTGGCTGTGCCAAGGGGTTTAATGACAAAAGGGGTAGAGAAGGTATGGTCGAATGCGGCAAAAACAGTACCGTTGAGCCCTGCGGAGCTCACCACACGGTCGATGCTTAACTCGAAGGGAAGCGGGTTTTTGGCTGTGAGATATAAGGTCATTGCGTTGGTATCTCAGATATACGGTAACGACCGACCATCAAAATCAACTCTTTTGGAGAGCCGTTAGTTAGAGATGATTCAAGTCACTGTTCACTTACTGGACTTGATTGTCGACCAATGATTCAAGCTGCAGAAAGCAATCGTCATATTTTTTTCTAGTCTAGGAGTACACGGGGTCACGGAAAACAGAACGTACAGTGATGGTAACGTCAATGTGTTGAACGATGCCGATCCCAAGCAAGTTAATGATTGCACCAATCGTCAGACCACCGATCGTTTCCGAGGCGGCGGGTGCAGCAGCAGCGAAGAGGGACTGCAGAGACACAAGTGACACAAAGAGGGTTCCGAAGCGCATTATTGATTTATGTATGGGTCACAGTTGAGAATTTGGGACTTTCTCAAGAGATTATTCGAGGTCTTGAAGAACCCGTTTTATAGAAAAGACCATTTGTGTGAGTGCACCAGAACGTGGAAAGGATCATTCTATGAGAGTCCAAGTGACTGGTTCCGCGGTTACCCTTCAAAGAGAAGTTGGGATTCCATATGGCTGTACCCACATTGCGTTGTTAAGCACGGTCAGATGATCTCGAACGCACGTGGTTCATTCTGACGACGCGCTTGAACTTGAACCCGACGCGATTGAACCCAACTAAGCTTGTCCAAGCCACTTCCTGATTGTGAAGCTCAGGAGAGGTGCAAGTAGTATAGACTCTTGCACTCGCATACTTCAGTTACGCACCCCGTAAAGTTCCGTCGTGACACTTGTGTCAGAGAGGTGTCGCCCATGTGTTCCTTATGCTCAGATGATCCAGGATTTCGTCCAGGGACATAAGAAATACATGACTCCGGCAAAAGCTATTTTTCTCATGCTATAGTGTCCAGTTTGGAATACAATACATCGAATGGTCACAGAGTACTGGGAAAGTAAAGGGGAAAATGGCGAGAAGTGGCGACAAATGCTGTCCTCAGGATACACTGACTATGTCGCTTGTTCGAACGTACTGAGTACATAACTGAGTATCATGTCTTCCCCAGCCTTCCTTTCAACCCCGTCACTTATACAAGGAAGATCAGTCAACCGTGATGATGCATTGATGGGTCACATTGTGCCCATGGGATCATTTTGGTCCCAACTTTGTCCCAACCAGAAACTCCGACTGACTTGCGCTTACCAGAGTCACCCTCCCCACAGGGAGAAACAACACCAAAACTTCATACCTGACATGCTCACCCAGCACGTGCAGAAGCAAAATACTTGGCACTAGTACATTTACCATCCCGACCAACCTGGCATACCAACGCAACTTGCTACGAAGAGGATGGACAATGCCTTGCCATGATCATAGTGCGTTGGAGAAAGATACATTTCCAAAGTAAGCAACTTACATGTCAAAACTCAGCCTTGCCTTAGTTTTTACTAAGTGTAGGACATGTACAACTCAATAGGCACCATTGTCTCAATTGTGGACTGTCAATATATTCACGCGTCTTAAAAATGAAAAGTATACGCTTGAGTTGTATGTAGTGAGTGACCAGGTACCAGAATCGGAATTTAAGCAGGCGTCAAGGCAAGATTGTACCTACAAGAGGCACTTCATAATCGTTACAGGGGTGCAAACATCTTCACTTACGTAGTTGGCACATCTGATTGCTTCAAGCCATCAATCTCAAGAGGAAAGCCCAAATGGCCGTCAATAGATGCCGCACTACAACAAGAGTGCCCCGGGTCAACCTTGACAATGATAGACTAGAATAAGGAAGACTGCCCACCGAACGAACACATCCGTATTCAACAAATCCAGAGCACCCACGGGAATGATAGCAAGCGACGCATTCGCTCCTCGAGGGAGAGATACATCACCAAAGATGCCTGAGTTTGCCGTGCCGAGGGGGCCAATGACAAAGGGCGTAGAGAAGGTATGGTCGAATTCGGCAAAAACAGTGCCATTAAGCCCTGCAGAGGTCACTACGCGATCGATGCTTAACTCAAAGGGAAGCGGGTTTTTGGCTGTGAGGTCTAAGGTTATTGCATTGGTAGATTCAGATATACGGTGATAACCGACCATCAAAATCAACTCTTTTGGAGGGCCGTTAGTTAAACATGACTTAAGTCACTATGAACTCACTGGACTTGATTGTCGACCAATGATTCAAGCTGCAGAAAGTAATCGTCAGGTTTTGTTTCCAGCTTAGAAACACAAGCGGTCACGGAAAACACAGCGTACAGTTATAGTAACGTCAATATGTTGAACGATGCCGATCCCGAGTAAGTTAATGATAGCACCAGTCGTCAGACCGTTGATCGTTTCCGAGGCAGCGGGTGCGGCAGCAGCGAAGAGGAACTGCAGAGACACAAGTGACGCAAACAGAGTTCCAAAACGCATTATTGAGTTATGTAAGGGTCGGGACTGAGAATTTAAATTTTCCTCAAGGATATTACTCAACGTTTTGAAGAACCCGTTTTATAGAAAGGGATTGCACCCGAGCGTGGAAAGGATCATTCTGTAGAAGTCCAAGTGACTGATAAACCTCCCACAATGAGCTGTTGTTGGGCACGGTCGGATAATCTAGAAATCGACAAGAGACGCACGTCGCGATAAATGCTCTTCAAACACGACTTGGAACTTGCACAAGCGACTTCCATCGATTGTGAGGCTCAGAAAAAGTACGAATGATGTACACTCCTGTACTCACAGACTTCAACAACATACCCTGTAAAATTCTGTCCGGACACTTGTGTAAAAGAGGTCTC
>QLOM01020570.1:0-13860 GCA_003313785.1 Termitomyces sp. MG148 | reverse complement strand
GGAAACATAGCACTGAATGCGCGAGGATGGGCCTCGCATCTCTGTCTCGACAGTTCTGGACCTTATGCTGCCTTTGGCACGTCCTCTAGCCAGCCTTTGAGAGTTCATTCTGTTACAGATGACCAACTTTCTCGAATGGCAACTGCCATTCTCCATCCTCACACCGATTTACACCACCTTGCGCAGGCTAGACACATTTCTTCCGCCGTCTATGGAATTTCTCGAGCCCCTTGCGCATGTCCTTGGGGTGCTTCGCCCCAAATCCTGGTCTCGGGTTGGTTTGATGGCAAAGTACGGTGTCATGATCTACGTTCATCCTCTCGTGCGACAAATGAGGGTCTAAGTGGGGCCCCTTCTCTCCTCCCGGTCCTAACTATGCAAGACCCTTTGCAACTAGAGTCGTTTTATTCTGTCTCCTGCGGTGGTGGCTCCTGCAGTTATATCGCAGCCGGATCTGCTCGTCATAGCGTCGTTTCCTTCTGGGACGTCCGCTCACCACGTGCTGGTTGGAGTGTTCACGCCCCTGGCAACGACAAATCCCCTGTCTATGATATCATACTAGAAAGTTCGAGATTATACGGCGCCACACAAAGTCGACCCTTTGTATATGATTTTGTAAGCACCGTTGTTTTTTGTTGCTGAACGAAAATGTTCACCACTTCTGGTAGGGGCCTGGAGTCAATTCCGGAACTTATCCTGAGCTTCCTCGAGGCCGAGGCATCGATGGACTGAAGAGGAAGAAAGATACAAGTGAATTTGGATACTATGTTACCATGTATCATCACTGAAGGTTGTCCTATGAGAACTGAGTACTTGATACTCATTATTCCGGTTGATGGGACATTGTGTATAAATCAATAGAGACAAATCGAATATGATTAGAGATGATCTCAGTCCGTAATTCTACTCGTACAACAAGAAAGACACAGCAATAAATGTTATGTGATGATGCGAGCAGGATGTGTGGAAACAGATGTATGAAAGACTACTAAGGAACCATCAACGAAGATAGAAAAAATGTACTCGGGAGATGTAGTGAATTTTGAAAAATCGATAAATAGTGAAAATAGTACATTAATGTGACGATGGCCCGTTGAGAGATTGAGAACGAGTGGCCCAATTGAATAATTGCCTCACATCGCTCGTCGGAGCAAGATCAGCAGGTTGCCTCGGTTCGACCAGCAGGCTACAAAACCATCATTATCACATTCAAAAGAACATTTATTGAACCAGGATATACCTTCGACGATAGAGGTCTTGTAGATCTCCGTGATGACGAGAATTTTCGAAAGCAACATTCAAATATTCTTGAACTTCTGGAATAGCTTTCAAATTATAGGGCACCTGGAATCGTTGCATATCTGATGGAGAACAATAAAAGTTACGCCTGGTGGTTTAATTGCGAAGGAGTACCTTGGACGATGCGGGCTAATTTGTGGTATTTATTGAAGTTCAAAAGTTTTTTATTTGGATTGACCGGCGATGTTCTATGCGAAGGGTTACCTTCTCGGCAGAATGTGAGGTCGGTCAAATAAAGGCCTAAAAGACTGTGTCAACACGGAGACAAAATTATGTCTCAAGATTTACCCAGGAAAGGAACCGCTGGTGGTGCAGTGTTACGGAGCCTTGATCGGTATTCGTGGTAGTTGCGACTATGATCCGCCAACTTCCTTAGAGATTCCAATTGTGACCTATGCTTCTGGGGAATTCCCTGTTGTGGGTAATGAGAGGTTTTCACAAATAACAACGAAAAGGAAACCTACAAGCCACGTCTGACGTAAACGTGAGATTGTTGACGAATCCAAGGCAGCCAGTATTGAACGCGAGGTACTGAAGTTTGCCAAAGTTGTACATTTCTAAAAAAAAAAACAGGTCAGATATTTAGAAAGAGGAAGAAAATGTTCATGACTTACATCTGCAATCTTGATGAAGAACCTGACTAGCGCTGTCCTTTTCTTCAAATCGGGTTCGTTCAGAATACTTTCCGCAACCCAACCCGTGATCACGGTGCTCAACGAGGTGACAGCTCTGACATTCATTGGTGACTTCGCACCTGATCCCATTTCCAATACTTCTTCCGGCTGAATGGCGCAATACAGGTTACATTCCATGATGGTCAGTTGTCTGGCGAGTTCCAACGCGTCGAAATCGGTCACGACAATGGAAGCAAATTCCTTCTTCCTAAGCGCGACCAGAAGATTTCTTGTCATGGTGGGTCTCGGGACCTCTGACGTCAGCAAGATGGCTGAAGGTGGGTTAATGGACATTCCCGGGTCACGGCTGCGGTCACCCTTTGGGCTAATTGTGAAGTCCGTAGTCTGTCGGCGTAAAGTAATCAATTCCAAAATGCGCTGAGCTGGGGCAGGAAAATAGAGGGCCAATTCAGTCCGTACGAAATGGGTCAATGTCGGGAGTGCGGGGTCATCAACGCCTGGCCGCCAGTACATTTCGACCCATGCTTTGATGAGATTGGATACCCGAAGTCGAACTGGTACCCCTTTACGCTGTTGCCAGAATTGGACGTCTGCTTCTAGGATTCCCTGTGGGGGCTGAATATTATATCGAGCAATGATAGTGTTTACTAATTCCTCGGGCGAAGAGAACAGCCTGAACGTCAGGAAGAATACTGCAGAGAACGCTGCGTCCACAAGGCTGTCATGAGGCGTGATCTTCTCCACCAGTACTTCAATGGTTGCTCCAACAAGGTGCCCATCAGTATTGTATGCGACATCTTCCAAAGCATAGTCGTGCGATAACATCCAAGCAGATGGGTCTTGAAGGAACTCTGGGTTCAGGTCAAGAGCATCAGCGGGGAGTTCATCGTCGTAAGGCTTGTCCTCAGCTCTCTCCCACGTTGTCGAATTACCTGCCCGAGCTATTGATGCCAGAGAAGGCAGGTCAGATTCGACTGGAGCACGATCAACATTTAGTAAGGATGGAGGTCGATTTTTGGGCTCGATTGGAGTGGTTGCAGGGGTGTCAATGGAGCGCAGCGATGAAGACTTGGAAAGAGCACTTTCTTCGGAGCTGGAGGACATATCTCGAGGTCTTCGAATAGGTGAGGGAGACACAGCTTGGATTGTGAGGTCCTCGTCATTCATTGTGTTGGCAGGGTAGCCTGGCAGCATACCTATGCCTGATGCCTTGATCGACTGAGGTTTAGCGAACTTGCTAGGTGTGAAAGGTTGGGATCCATCATCTCCGGTGGGAAGCTCAATGATAAACGGCCTTTCACCAACAGATCTGTTTAAGCAGACTTTGACTGCGGCCACGCAGTCAGCTCCAGCTTTCAATGCATCCGTCGCAGAGCGTAGGAGATTCTGTTTTTCCTGGTCCTCGGTCAAATTTGGAGGAAGTGATAGTGTTAGAAGGCGGACGGATTCTGCGAGGGTACTGGTAACGTTGTAGAGCCCGTCTTTGGCCATTTTCAAGTTCCTTAGCCGACTTACTGGGATGTCGGGGTGTTGCATGACAGCCTCGACGATGGTAAGCAATTTGCACACCATCTCTACTATCTCTCTAACGAGATCATACAGGTGTCCTGTACTCGATGCATGCGAAGCACGTGAATGAGAATGGGCATGCCCGATGAACGCGGCAATTGTAGATAGGTACTGATCATGGGTAAGACGCAAGGCTTCCATTACCTGTGCGGATGTTGAAGGGCCCGAGGGGAATGGTGGAGCAGAAGAAGAATCTTGAGAAGAAACAGATGATGCTGAGGAGCTACTGCTAACAGACAATAAATTTTGCCGATGGCGGTGTTGGAACGAACTTGCGGAAGGACGTTCGGCTAGGAGGGGCGTTGCGTCAGAGTCGCCCTCGATTGAGGATACGGCAGAATCTCTCGTGCTGATACGTAGAGCCAACCCTGCGGTCGCCACAGGTCCCCTCTTAGGTACCGGGGTTCTATCATCGGGTGGATCACCACCATAGGATATTGGAGGGGTATCGAATGAGATATCTCGACTCCATGACAAACCTTCAGTGTCTGCAGAGGTTGTGGAGTCACGCTGATTTGGGAGCTCAATTCCACATTGCACTGCAACAGTCAAGAATCTCCGGACACTAGCGAAAACTTGCCCGCCCAGACGGAGCATATTCTCGACCTCATGTTCCTGTTTCTCATTGTTTGCGGTACCTTCAGAGGCCTTCTTCGCTTGAGCAACTAAAGCAGCAAGAACAGATAATATTCGTCGCCGTTCTTGAGCTAGAAGAGGATTTTGCTGCAAAACAGGCTCATCTCGAACTAGGGTGTTGGTTGCAGACAGGATAGAACGGACGCAAGAGATGATGCACGCCGTTGAAGGCTGAAAATGAGAGGTCCTATTGGCACGAACAGCATTTTGAAGCAACGAGAGGCTGTGCAAGAGAGGCACCATGAGTGCCGGGCAGTATGAAACGTTATCTTGACCAAAAGCCTCCGGTGCCAACGGCTGCAGTAGGTGTTGTGAGGTTCCTCGTGAAGAAGTACTACCCCAAGAGGCGGCCGATAGAGAGTGGGAATGGCCACGCTTCTAGGCGAGATATCAGTAAAACGAAACCTCAAGTTGTATGAACCCTCACATTTGGCCTTGGCAGCTCCTCTGCAGCTAGAGATTCCAAGTCTGGAGTGACATAATTGCTTGGAAACCACCCTCTTCTTCCTTCCAGTTCGCCATCCCACCAGCCACTGGGATCACGATTGAGGACATGGATTTTCTGCCCGGCAAGAAACGACAAGCAGGTGGCATTCTGTTGCTGTGGAGTATAATCATGCATAGCAACCACCCATTCAGATTTGGTCCGTACAGCAGAATCAATGTCGAGGCTGGAGGTGCTCGATGACCGCGAGTGCGTTCTTTGTGTATCACAGGTCGATTGAGAAGAAGTTTGAAGAGTGGACGTTGAAGTACTGGTTGTAGAGGTAGATTGAGATGTTACTGAAAGTGACGAAGAGGATTCTGTTGACGCGCTGCGCAATCTGTGCGCTTTTCCGAATTGCCTTGGTCCGCGCAAGGGCGAGCGACTCCTGGCCCTTCGAGCGGGCAAGTCGTGAGAAGTACCAGCATTGAGGTTGGAACCGAGTTTTGTCGTAATTTCAAGTCGGGATGGATGCATAATAAATCTTTTTTCTCGGCAAATGACTGATGAGATAATGAGAGGTAAGTAGGACAGACTTGTAAAACAAGCAGTAGAGCAAGGCGGGCGATACCTACGTGCGCGATGGTATATCCTCCAGCAGCAGGCCTATGTATAGTTGATGCGACAATAGTGCTTTGAGCGATGGTATCGGAAGTCCTGAAAAGTCGTTACAGATATGGCGGGGTATGGCTTCGCGCCGGAAGAGTGTAGACTCGGCGCGCGACTCCGGAGAGCAGGTATAAAGTACAAAAGATTCCAAAGAGAGGTATATGGCGGACAACTGCCTAATGAATCTGAGCTGAATGGAGAGGCTCGTCCAAAGAGACCATGGAAAAGTGTGTCGGCACAGAAGTCCCTACGCTATCACATCGCCCTCACGAGTTCAACTTGGCACAACACTGCCAAATACTGAGATATTTCATCGCATCTTTCCCCTTTGAATGCAATGCGCCAGAAGCCTATTATTTTGGACGTTACGACATACGTTCTGGGCGTTCAATCAGTATTTATGGGGAATAACTTGAGAGCGAACACGCCATATTAACGCGACATTGGAACCTTTCCCAGAATATTTTCTGGTTGATTCTTTTAGTCCTGCTTTTAAGCCCGTGATGTGATTTTTTACCCGGAGAGATCGATCGGCAGTAGGACATACGTATGCAACCAAACCTTGGCAGCAAAATGATCCGGCGACATATGGTGACAAGAATGGATGGAGAAATCATCAGATTCATTTCTTGTTCCTCATTTTGATCATGAGACACGCGATGCATTGCACGTGATGCGAATTTCAAACTTGGCCGGTGACCCACTGCGCTTAGTCGTCCAAGCAACGGAACCTATGCCTGCCAATGGCAGTGGTCCATCCGCTCTGCTGGCAGAGTCTTTGGCAGCCTTATCTACATCGGCTCACCAGGCTGTGAGTATGGATTAGCTATGTCATGGTGACTTGCTCATGCTACAGTTGACCACAGTTAGCGGAAGTCGAAAACCGAGCCCGTCAAGATGTTGCTAAGGCGAATTCCGACGCCCGTGAAGCACGAACAGAACGCGACAAGGCTTTGGAAGCATTGCACGCAGTTCAGCTAGAGGTTTTAGCACTACAAAAGGAGGTTGCAAGTACGAAAGCTACAGTATGTGTGCAGTGACTCGATTGGTGGCTGATGCTGATTGACGTGCACAGCTAACGCAGACTGAGCTATCTGTTCGTTTTTCGTAAAAAGTACCCGAATTATCTCACATACAAATCGTCACCATAGGCGTCCCATCACAAGGAGACAATTGTCCAGCTGCGCCGAGAAGCAACACAGTGGAGAGATCAGTCCCATAATTGGCAAGAGCATTTCCTTCGAGTGGAGCAAGAGAGATGCAGTCTCACAACAAGAATTGAAGAGCTTGTGTCTGAACGACTTCATGTATGTTCCCTGTCTTTTCTCATGCCAGCCGTGTTTGATGGATACCTTTTCAGTGGTCTCGATCACTTCCTACCCCCTTCACCCCAAACCATCCCTCTGCAGACATAATTCTATCAACCACCTCGCCTAAATCGAACCCAGCCTCAACGTCTTCTCACAAGCGCCCGATTAGCCCTCCAGATGTTGATTCGCCTTCTACCAGCATCAGCGCCCACCAGTCTAACCGAATAACAAGTAAATCAATTAAAGACATACCAACACGGAAACTTTTCTCACGCGAGAATCAGAATTCTAAGGTACAGAGCAGTCGGATACGTCAGTCCTCACCTCCTACCCAGACACGGTCCCATTCACGCACGACTGTCCTACGCCGTGTTCACGCTGTAATAAATGTCAAACAGGAGGAATCCGACAGAGAGTCGGAACATCTGATAGCGGAAAATAGAGTGACGAGTCCGAGCCCCAGACGTGCGCCATCAAGAAAACGGAAGGCTGTTATTTATCACCATGAGGACTATGTCTCTGACGAAGGAAGCGATCGCGCTCCATCAGGAAGCGACCGATATTCGGGATATGGTGATAACGAGGAAATGGTTGACGAAGAAGATGATGAATTAATGCTTGGTGGAGAAGTCAGTCGCATTCTTCGTTCCCGTTGACCTCTTTTCTCATCTGTGTAGTCCTTTGAGGACCAGCAAAGTAGAGGCCCCAGGTATTCCCCAAGTCAACGACTCACCACGTTACCAAGCAAAAAACGCAAAATAACAACGGGAAGCGAGAAATCGCGTACTCGACGGAAAACTTAATTTAACATTATGAATTGTTTCTTAAGTGTCACTCTCCTGTCTTCTAGCTATGTATTTTTAGTGAACTGCGTCACCTTCCCATCTTTTACAACACGGAAATGCATTCTATACCGGAAAATATAAATTCCGTGGGATAGGTAAAGTACAGGGAAGTGCCAATCTACATTGTTCATCGTCGTGGTTTACATTACTTTTCCACCAAAGTTGGACCCAGTCGCGGACCCACCTGACTTCTTAATTGCACGAGTGGTAGCAAAGAGAATTGAATCAAACAATGACGCAACGGTTAGGACACCCCCTACAATGGCGCAGGTTCTGTGGATTCATAGATCGACAGAATAACAAACCACGAGAGACAAACTACTTACGATGTCACAAAGTGAGCAAATGATTGCCGTGTGTCCGAGTGAACGACGAGAATGGGAGAGATTTCAAAGTTGAAGAACGCCCCTAAATTGATCAGTAAATATTCAGCATGACTTTCAAACTGCCACATGGGGTACCTGGAACGCCATTGACACCATGTTGAACATGGATTCCTTGTGGGGTATCACCCTGACTTCCCTCGCCCAAGTCTCGCTCGAAAGAGGTAGCGCTATATTGATGTGTATTGACCTGGCCATTAGATCTATTACCCATACGAATAGTCAAAAAACAGAATCATACAGTCCGTCCATCCGCTGTATGGAATCTTGTCGACACAACCTTGAGGAAGTATTGGAACATGTAATGAGCCTTTTTGGTCTGTGGGTGCTGTCAGTTTGGGCACACACACTCCTTGGACTATCTTACGCGTCCTTGAGTGTTATCTAGAGGGTCTGCAGCAATACCCAATCTCTTCTTCATTGCCCTACCGGCCTCAGCCTTCCAATAGTCGTATTCATCATCACCTGTATGTGAATGAGACAAATAAACATAGAATAAGGCCTCAACAAGGACGCGCCTTCGAATGCAAAATGATGGATTATATGTGAGAAATCGTGGCGAGACCCGTCATCGCGAAGATAAGGAACAAGTTCATAAATGTTACGAGAGTTTGTTTGGAAAGACCGGCCGGGCGAAAGGTGGATGTTTCCAATAACTTTGTTCACGCGAATCCTGCCCGATATATTGCAGCCTTCATTCTTCTGGTCCCTCAGCTTTTCTGCCCAACCTTCCTCTTTACACTAAGATGAGACATCAGTAGACCTCATTTACAGAGGAAGGATAGGATTCAGACCTGCTCAATGGCATCTGGATTAGAAAAACTCCATCCTCGGTTAACATACGCCTGACGGACATCCTCGCATGTCTGACAACAACCGCTTGCAGGCTCCAGACCACCATAACATGAACCACAATAACCATCCTTCTTCTGTTCATTCATTTTGTCGACATCATTACGTAGTTCTGCGCTATATGAGTTTGGGACAACAGCCCCGCGTTCGTCCAGCCGGACTTTAAGCACATTGTGGGAGAGATCTCTTTGTTGCTCCCCACTAATATCCATAACGTCCAGGCTAAGAACTACCAGAATAAACAAATGGGTTAATAATTGGCAGTGTTGAGATCCAGGTGCAGAACTGACGATAGCATGGGACTCGAGGAAAAGTGACATTCATATTTACTGTAAGCTTCTCTCCTCGACTCTTGTCGACAACAATCGATGTGTCAATAGTAATCTTTCGATAATCGAGGAATTCCATGGTGGTAAATGCCAATATTATTGCAGCAGACAGAATTGTTACTATTGAGAATGAGTGGCGCACATAATGGTCAAACCGTGTACCCACAGAGTGCACCGGTTCTCGTTTTAACTTTCACATCTTCTGTGGTCTGTGAGATAAATAGCAGACTGAGCACGAGGTAAGGCAATGTGTAAAATGGCACACCTTGCCAAAGGCATCAACGCCTTTGAGACCTCCAAATAGACCTTTCGCCATGGTAAGCTAACCAAGCTTGAATGACCTTGGATGGTGCCGAGGGATAAAAAGCCCTGCAGAGTAGAACACAGGCCAGGAGAAGATGGGCTGAACGTTTATGACCGTGATTTCGTCAACGTGTCACTTCATGTGTCGCAGTTCACGTGCCCGTCTGAAGCCCGGACTTCTTCCGCGACGTCGTCATTCAGCTTAAAGATATATTACGCAGCAGCGGGAATGCGGAGATTGTACACCTATAGTCTACAAGGAAGTAGATCTACTGCATGCCAATCCTATCGACGCCCTGTTTCACTTTATCAAACAAACTGAGCACGCCGTCCCGAATTCCATCTGCCTGCACACCAACACCATCTCCACTTGTCCTGAATACACCGGTGCCACCTGCCCCACCTAAGCTCACATTGACGCCGCCAAGATTCAGGTTTAATGAAGTAGCGTTGGAAGCAGATTCCGGGGGCGGCTCATACACCGAAGATGGGAACAACGCTGCTGCTGAACGGATCATTTCAAGATATCTATAAATGGTAGTAAGGAGATGATGAGTTTCTCTTGTCTTGATAGAGGAAGGAATATCATACGAAGAAGAATTGTGTACACAGGTGCCGCCGAGCAGGAGACGTGCGCCTGCCGTATTTTGTACCCCACCATTTGAAGCAGCGGGATCTTGATTGAAGATAGCTACAGACCGCGCTTCTTCGTACGTAGCTCCACCAATTATGAAGATAATAACGTCTTGTGGTCTATGTGGCGGTAGGAAGGAATTGAGTTGGGTCTATTAAAGAGGAAGCAACCACGCACCGTTGCAGACCCGCATTCGGTCCAGGTGGTTCAATGAAAGGATAGCTCGTGTCCTTCAATTTTCCACGGATGATGTGTTCGAGAGTTTGTGATAGATGCGGGATATGCTGTGTATATACATTTTCGACCCCCTGATAATCATTGAGCGATTGTGCTGTGAGTAACTAAGACTTCTAACCTTAAGGCCCTTTAACGCCGAGCGGCCTTTGGCAAGGAGCGATTCCGTAGAGAAGAGATCGTCTTGACGTTGATCTGCGCCGGCAATGTTCAAGAATACATATACCAGCTATCCTTTACGTAAAAATCTCTATATGATATGAAACGGAACAAAGTCTGACCCGAGCATCCTCTCGAGATATTCCGTTTGACAGAAGAAGGTTTATTAGGTTTGAAACGTTATTCGTTTGCGTTTTCTGATACCTCAGAGCGTATAGAATTACGAGGCGAAGCTTATGAAAGGGTGCAATACTAGAGTTTGCAACTATGGTTTGCACACTCTAACCATCAAAACAATCAAGCAGCATGTGGAGAAAAAAAAGTAAACTCACCCGAAAATCGGCACCCGCGCTGGTAGCCAAACCTTGCTCGATTTCACCAATTTCAAGAAGTTTATCCCTTCCCACGAGTCTGCTCAACTCGCCTACCAACGCAACGTGCTTGCTGACATTACCGCCTAGTTTTTTGAATTCCGGATATTCTTCAATGAATTTTTTCATGTCTGATATGGAATTTATGGAGGAGGGGGAGTGGGCCATTGAACGGGACTGATAGGACTGAACATAGTCTTTCAGAGATGTGCCCAAGTCACCAAACGTCGCAAGGTGATGTGCTTGAAAAAACGGATCGGTATTGGTAGTGAGAAGAATTTCCTATACCGTCATCAGGAAAAAAAGGTATCAAGAAATACGCAATAACACTGACTGCCAACTCCGGTCTGATATCTGGTACAGTTTTCATGTCTACCCTCCCATTTTGAATTCCAAGAAGTTCATGCACCATTGCCTGATACGTCCATTGTGATAGCAGGGGAGTAACAGGATCATTTCTCCGATCTAGAATTAGCAACAGTGGAGCGACGTGAGTCGGGCGAAAATCAAAAAGAGAAGGTTCTGAGCGTATTCGGTGCTAGAGTACATAAGTGCAATATTACATTTAGATAAAATGCCACAAGATACCTGGACCTCATTTGCAAGTTTTTTTGCCATACCGCTCATTTTTTCGTACCGGATAATCGGCTTCTTCTTCAGGCTCAGTAATACAGCAGTGAGTCCCTGAACTGTCTGTTCGAGGGCTTTAATGTCCCATGTGTTTGGTGAAGATCCGTAAAGAGGTTTAGAGAAGGTTGGAGTATGATTAAGAGAGAATAGGCATGGTAGTAATGGGGTGTAATCCGCGAAGTATTCCTGAGGAAGGTTCATCGGTCGCATGACATAGAAAGCTATAGAGGCGCACCTGCACTTCCTTAACGACCTCGTATTCATCAGCCTCGGCCAGTCTTTCAATTGCGTTCTTACTCAGGATGTTGCTAAAGTCTACATTGTTGTGTAAGCTTGGCGGTTCAAGTTCTTCCGCTAGGGCACAAAGATTCACCAACTGACACAGGTAATACTCTCCATAGTTTGGTTCGCTTAGTTCTGCCTCGAGAGCCGCCAGGCTGTCTTCGGTGTTCTGAAGGAAACACACACATTTCATGTGGGGCATCCGGTCCCTTTTCTTATTATCTATGCGGTCTGTAAGATACACTTGATGGGACAGGAGAGTTGATTGTGTGGCAGCCAAAGACACAATCGGAGTCTTATAATTCCTTCAGTCAGTAGCCTTGGGAGGGATGGCAGACATTACCGTATGTGAATCGAGAAGAAGGACCTTCATAGTCGAAGGAGTTGCAATGAGCTTGAGAACATAGGTCTCTACCGCTTTAACAACGTCCATGATTGCGACTTGAGCTTCTAGCCGTGTCTGATTTCAGCTTCGGAGAGATGGGGCACGTATGTTTTGGCAAAGTCGACTGCGCACAAGTTGATCGTCATAGCTTCACGTGCCACATCAGGCTAGTAACAAGCTCGCAAATTCTTGCTCCTATCATTACATAATGTCTTCTTTCTATGCCAGTGAACTTCAGACAGCTCTAGAAGAACAATTATTTGGCATCCAGTCATTCTCATTCACTTCTAGCACCCCACACGAAGCAAAAGCTTCTGTACAACTCCTGGAAGGAGATTCTATTATTGTGAGGCTCACGATTCAAGGTTATACTGTGAGCAACATGGTACACTGTATCTCCAGCGGCTCTTTCACACCACCTAGCTTGAGCAGTGCACATCTAGCTCATCCGGGAACATCACCTTTGACTCTATTGAGATTCTCCTCCGCTCAGTCAGTCACTTGTATGAGAAGAAACAACATGATGCTTGGGCGAGTAAACTGGCACAGCTACTGGCGACAAAGAAGGTGAGTTTCAAGACCACTTCGCTTTTCTTCCTCGTGATGACGTCCGACTAGTGAAGGTTCCGAGATCTTTCTATAGCTCTGCTCTGGCCGGGACAAGTGATCCATGGCATCGTTATCGCGCCACCACCCCCAGTCCCATAGACGCCAACTCTTCTCGATACCTGTTCCGCGTGAAGACATACTCGTTTTCACCGCTTCGAACTTTTTGAATAAGTTCGCCAACCCTATTTCTCCTCCCATCATCCCTCAAGCAGTTTGCCCACCATCTGTCCATGCTACTGCATATCCCAGGCGTATTTAATTCACGGCCATCGCTCTGTTCCCAAAGGACGTGAAGCAGAAATCCTACACTAAGATGCTCGAGGTCGAATTCAGACAAGCATTTCAATATCCGAGAAATTCTGAGGTTGTTGTGTGATGAACCTTTGGAGTGATGTTGAATCGTAAACATCAAGTCTGCACATAGGACTGAATCAACTCACGAGCGAGATTGTTATATCTCGACGCAAAATTACGTGGCGGGAGAGAGCGGTCAATAAGTCCTGAGTCGAAGGAGATGAGGCGCATTCCGTAGAAGTCGAGCATCATCTGAAATGAGGTTATGATACGGTCAACGATAGCGGGGTTGGCCTTCATGGCTATGATTTCATGGCGCTGTAAGGGTTGCGATTCGTAGTTCATTCCGTATTCTTGTATTGGAAATCTACGCTATTCTGTGATGTGTATACGCGAATGATTCTCTGAATCAAGCTTACAGCCACTGTATATAGCCATGTTTGTATTCGAGTTTGTCATAATCCCCTGTAAATCTGGTTGTAATGCATCAGGAGGATGCAAGACAACGCTCAAAAAGACAGCTTCACTTCTCGTGGATTTCATCGATCAAGAGATGATCTGGGCGACAGCGACGAATGTTTGAGTAAAACTCGAAATTTGCAGACGCTTCCGGATCGTCGACATTTTCCGGATAGTTCCCCAGAAACTGCCTAACATCTCGAGGAATTGACATGAATAGGGGCGCTCAATATTCGCTCGGTTCAATCTCTTGCGATGGTGCGGAGTTTCGGTAATTTCCACGAACCGGAGAGGTTGTCATAAAGCAGGGAGCGAGGTTTGAAATTGCCATCCTGCCATCCTGCCATCCCACCGATTAGATCATGGTGACAGCTATGTCTGGGCTTTCGACTTGTTCAATCTTATCTTCCGGGCTGTTTGACACCGCCATACACTTAGATACCTATGTAACGAAGAGCTCACGAAGAAGTCCAAGAGTTCAGACTGAAAATCAGAATTCCTGGACTGAAAAATGACAATCGCCAAGTAGGTTCTGTTACCCGCAGAAGC
>QLOM01020543.1:0-26801 GCA_003313785.1 Termitomyces sp. MG148 | reverse complement strand
ATTGTCTGGAGGGCTCTATGAGGACAATGGCGACACGGCAATCGAGAAATTGGAGGCACATGTTGGCGCGGGACTGGCCCTTCCAAAAGACTTGAAAGTTGAGAGTGCACAAGGCAAAGCAGAGAAATATAGCAAATTAGCCGCATTTTGGGATGCAATGAGGGTTCGGCCGAGCTGGAAGGAAGTGTATGGACAGGGGTTGTATTAGACGCTCTTCAGTATAGTCACGTGAGAAAAACGCGACGATCACCTGTTATGAGTTGAAACAGTCACTACTTAGTGCACTCGTTCATCGGAGGGACAGTGTTTGGGTCGTATCGACGTTACCATGGCATATCAACAACTCCAGCTGCCTTTTCAGGTATGCCATATCTGGCATGCTGTGTGGATTCCATGCGGCCTATTTTTGCAGCAATAGATTGTCACTTAATGTTTGACGTGACTCTCAGCAAACAGGAGTCCGAATAACCACCGTTAAACGTTAAGGACTTGCTTAGCCAATTGCATCTGAGTCTCAGGCTGGAAGTAAATGACGCATTTGCCACCCTCAGCCCCGGAGGCTCAGACGATGAGTGGGAATACCATCAAGTAAGAGCCAAGCTGGAATGAGTATGCTGTGCCTTGGGAGGCAGTCTAACTGATCTGTCCTTGTTTGTGTTTGCGACATCTGCCGAGGACACGTGAGGGCTGACAGATTTTGATGTAAGGCGATGTTGGGCAATCGACGTCGCCAACAACGTTCGAGACGGCGGCCAAGACGCGCTCAGGAGCGAAACACACGTAGGCCTGAACACTCGCAATGGCGTTTAATGTAGCCGAGATGCTGCAGCCAGCAGCCACAAAGACACGGAGACCACAGCCATCCCCGCTCGACGACTACGACAGCACGTCGAGCACAGATTCGGACAGGGTCCACGGCAGAATACGACTTGAACCGACCAATCCACCGCACTCGGACCCTGTTTATCCTCATCATCACCTCCACTCTGGTCGTTCGTCTGTCTCGTCAACTGCGGCGTCGACACCCGTGCCCTCGCGGTCTACCTCTCCGCTTCCCCAATTCTACCCCTCCAATCCATCATCATATTCTTGTACATCTGATAGCGAGAATGAATCTTCCTCGGACGTGATCCGAACCAGAACTCTTTGGCGGCGAGAAAACCGCCGAAGTTGGTGGTCCGCGTCCCGTCGGAGAAGAAAACGAAATAGCCGCATTTTGAGATTTTTTAAACGCTGGACGCGGCGGATTGTTCGTCATCCGCTCTTCCCTAGTCAGCCCATTACCATCGTGAGTGGGCCCTCTCCGCATGCCGCTCTTATTGACTCCAGACAGATCTTTTCTCTTATCCTGCTTTCCATCTTCGCCATTTGCCTTACACTTCTGCTAATCTATATTCTCAATCCTGATAAAGAAGCCCTGCCATGGAGAGCATACTGCTCTAATCCTTCTCTCACGGCTCAATTCGACCCGTACTCTTCGTCGGAGTCATACTCCTTCCATCCAGTCGACACGTCGTCGACGAAGCCTTTGCCGTTTCCTCCACCCGATCTAGACTCACTTGCCCCTGCAGGTATATTCCTTGGGGTATTTTCCGTCGACTCTAGCTTTGAGCGACGGATGCTGGTACGAACGTCTTGGGCGAAGCATCCACGAAGCAGGAATGGTGCGGGTGCGGGAGATGATGGCGCTGGCACGTCAAGAACTATTGTTCGGTTTATCATGGGTCAACCTCGAAAAGATTGGGAAAGGCGGATACAGCTGGAGATGGAAAGTGCGTCTGTTCACATTCCACTAACGTCTAACTCAAGACTCATGTACTCTTCAGTGTACAACGACATAATCATCCTTCCCATTACAGAAAATATGAATCGTGGAAAGACACACACATTCTTCTCCTGGGCAGCTATCAACGCCTGGGTCCCACCTGTCTACAACACATCCCTCTCGCCGCCCTTATTTTCATATTCGAATCACACTACCTCTTCGCCCGCGTTGTCACCACATGACAGCTCCTACGCATGGCAGGATCATAATACAGGTACACCACAAGCCTGGGTCCGTCCTGATTATGTCGTAAAGGTCGACGATGACTCCTTCGTCATGCTCGCGGAATTGGAAGCCCGTCTTCGAGTCGAACTCCATAAAAAGCTGGAATCCAATCACGGAAAGACGCCAGAGCCTTTGAGCGTGTTGCGAACGCAAGCCACTGGATCCTCCAATATCACAACAACAAAACTTTCAGCAGCGGAGGATATTCCGAAATTGAGCTTAGCCTCAGTAACTGCGCCACAAGTTGAAGACGATCCTTTGATATACTGGGGTTATCTTGTCACAAATCGCCTTCATAGATTCATGGCAGGCGAACTCTATGCCCTCAGCTGGAGCTTGGTTGATTGGGTTGCGAAGGATCCAGCTGTGAAAGGCGTTACGAAGGGTGCCGAGGACAAGCAGACGGCTAAGTGGATGAGGTTGCATCCCAGATCAAGTGAAGTCCGGTGGGTGAGCGAGCGATGCTGGATTTATGATCATCCAAGATCGGGGACGGTGTATGTTGACCTTTTTCTTTCTCTATTATCTTTCAAACTAACGCGTGTCGTTTAAGGTATTCTCATGGATTTCTGTACCCTTCGGAGGTCACTCGCATCAAACGTAGCATGATGAGCTACTTGGACAAAGCATTCATCGATCTGTTGATATCCTCGCAGGGTGGTAGTTCACCTTCCACGCTATCGGCGTGGGCTTATTCCACCGTCTCAACTTTTGGAGTGCGATATGCGCCGCCTTTACCAGACCTCTCAGTGCGGCACAGTGTAGAGGCCTTAGTCGAAGGAAGCGAAATGTCGATGATACGTGAAGGTGTGAACTACCAACCAGTCATTAATCTTTATCACTCAGTGATGCCGATAGGGAACCCAATGACCCCCGATTATGCATGGACACATCGAGAAGGGCGGAGAACACACTACGAAGGGAAACGTGTTGGAGGCACCGTTGTCGTGCATTTCATCAAGAAGAATATCTGGTATCTTGAGACTGCCTTGGCACTGCTGGACGGCGAGGAGCAATCAGAGTTTGAGAAGTCCCAGTCACAGGAGACTGAGAATGTTCTTGTGCGGACACCGCGTTCACATATGACACGTCGTGCGGTTAGCTCACAGTCATAGCGACTTACGTCCCCTCCCGCCTACCTTTGGCACCCTGATACCTCACTGCATATATTGATTGCGTCCGAAGATACCTGATATATCGTAACAACGCAGGGGTCCCATTTGATTAAGGAACCCCGACTGTAAACTTTCCGTGCAACGGATGGTGTGCTAAACAAATCCTTCTTTGTATTTCATTGCTTGACAAGTGCTCTCGGCTGCAAAGCCGTAAGAATGCTCCATCCAAACTTGAATAGGAAGGCAATATTGAAGTAATAACCAAAATACATTCAGTATCGAAGGAAAACTGCGTCGCCAGCATGGGTGTCGTCATTGGTATCAAATATAGGTGTTGACGATTGATAACGTCCTCGCACTGAACGGAGAATAGTACCCTCCCACTTCTCAAACCACTCGATCTCTCTCATGCCCACCAACCTCTTCCGGTTTCTTGCTTGAGCTATAGAACCTGGTGACATATCTCCGTCTTCGAGGACTACGTCGCCTTGGCGATCAGTTTCCCAACGTTTCAAAGCATAAGCTCCTCCACAGACCTCCCACCTCCCGCCTCCCCGAGAATGAAAGCGCTTGAAAAGCCAGATCAAAGGAAATATGCAGAGTATGATGGACAGGAACTTGAGCCATTTATTAGAGAGTATTCTGGATAATCTATTGTCTGGTCTGATGTATATCTTGGTTCCGTGTCGTTCAAAATCCACTTCAATGGTTCCCTGGTACATGGTTTTTGCAATGGATTCGCGTATAATTCTTTCTAGTCCTTCTATATTCCAACCATAGAGAACCTGATATGACAAATGTTAGCATAACGGGCTGGGCGAATTATATATATCAGACATCACCTTCTCATACACAAACTCCTTGAGGTACTTATGGCTAGCGCAATAATCATCTGCCCATTGACGTACGGTCTTGGACGACTGGAGAACGCCCACGCCATGTTCGATTGTATCCTCAGACCAGCCATCTGAGCTCAAAGCCCATGGCGGAAATCCTCGAGCCGTGCGCTCTTCGATCCACTTTAGATACTTTCTCTCCACGGAACGTTTCACCCTCTGCGTATTCCCTAATGACTCCGTCTCACGCACCATGTGACCACGATATGCTGGTTGTATGTCTGCAACAGACCAGTGTATGGGCTTGGTCGTATGTGGTGGATTTATGTCAATATAGAAGTCAAAGTCTGTTACAGTTTCAGAACGTGTTTCGCGACGCGAGGTGGTAGTGCCATCGTTCGCAGTTTGTGTAATCCAGTGCGTACGGTATTCTACATGAGTTCCTCTGCAGTGCAGCCGATAAGAAGGTGATTTGTCGGCGTGTACCAAGAGAAATCGATATAGCGCCTCACCTGGGCAATGATCAGCAGCGCCGCGCAGGAATGACTGTGCCCCTACCATCCGAGTTGAGATGAGGATCATGAGATACAATGTTACCATCGTTAGTTTCGAAGTAGTCAGCGTCGTAGAGGGCGAACTCTGGGGGTGATTCGAGAGGACCCGCTGCGGAACCGACAAGGTGGGATGGCCCGTCCTGAGGATTCTCAGAAAAGGGAGGTGGAGGCTCTACTGTAGGATTGACAGTGACGAGGGGAGTGTCGTGCTCATCGCCAGAGACGTCAACGAGGCCCTTACCACTTACACCCATTGACAAGTTTCAACAAGTTATTTATAGAACAACACATTCTATTTATGACTTATTTCCGGATTTAGATTTGGGCGGCGGCGTGACCATCTGCGCGCATGTCAGAGCCTGCTGCCCAAACAAGCCTTCCAGACGTGGTGTCGAGCTTCTGGATCACCTGTCCTCGTCCAAACATTCCTCTTGCATACCCGCTCACTACACGCACATCATGGCCCATCTCTGCGCTTGTTGTCAGGGACACTTGGTTTTGGTTTTTTTTAGCACTCACCACGGAGCTTCGCTACAGTCTCTGATGGAATTCCTTCTTCAATGTAGACTTCGCTATTCGGATTGCCTGCTTTCGTTCCATTATCTGGCATTCCTGCAGAAATACAGAAGCGCGGTGCATCCAAGGCATCCTGCACTGTGTATCCCCTCAAGATATTCAATAACACTTGTACGTGACCTTGAGGCTGCATATAGCCTCCCATAACGCCGTAGCTCAGGAACATCTCGTCTCCACGTGTAGCCAGGGCAGGAATAATGGTGTGATACGGTCGTTTGCCTCCCTAAGTATCATAATCAGAGTAAGTCAACCTAATAACAGTCAGTGTATTTATTTTACCCTCAGTGCATTTGGGTGTTTCTCATCCAATACAAACCCGCAGCCTCGATTCTGCAGAGTGAAACCACAACCTTTAGGCACAGCTGCATGTTGATTAAGTGCCAAACCTGCAGCAAAAGAGTTACGGACATACCTCCTGTACCGAAACCTAGAGGCCGTCGCATCACCAAACTATGTATGGATGTGCTCGCAACATTACTAACCTGCATAATTGCTCTGGATGTAACTGCAGGCATTGCCCCATTGGTCAGTCACTAGGTTGAAGTGAGTTATTTGTAGTTATACCCGTGAAAGTATCGTGCCTGAGAAGTAAACGGTGTCGGAAGAATTAACTGGGTTTCCCTGTGTAAAGATGAGATCGTGCCGTTTGAATCACATTTTGAATTACATGAACAACGTTGTGGTTTGTCTTTGCTGGATCGAATAATCTCGCGCGCTCCGCTAAATATTTCTAGGAATTGCCCGTGTAAATACTTGTTTCAAAGAAATGCTGGGAAGCTTACTTTGCTGAGCAGCTGCGCCACGGGCACGTGTTCCACCTCGGGGTCGGCCACGTACCATTGACTGTCTACACCACGTAAGAGATTGTCAATGCGCTTGAAATGAAGACAGACCAGAGAACGCGAGGCTCAAAAAAATTCTGTCGGTAAGACTCCCCGGGTTTCAGACCAGGAATTAACATACCGTAAGGCCTCGATCAGAGTGTGAAGGTATTCCGGCGAGTTGTGCTCCATTTCATTGAGCGGTCTGCTGATTCCTTGTTCTTGAAGGCTCTCTAGCAATCCGAGGGCAATCAATGCCGTAATTCCTGTCATCACGCATGAAAACTGAATAATTTAAGATGTCCACAAGAGATCCAGACTTGCCTTGTCCATTTGGAGGGCACTGACTCCTGGTTCAGCACGAAGGGAAAAGCGAGATTTCATCTTACCTCATATACTGTTACATCTCCATACGTATAGCTAATAGGCTCAACGAATGTTGTGGAGTGCTTCGCCAGATCAGCCAGCTCCATCACGCCACCCCTACTCTGAATTACATCGACAATGGCTTGTGCGATCCGTCCCTTGTAGAAACCGTCCTTGCCTTTCATTGCAAGCTCGCGGAACGTCCGTGCAAGGTTGGGCAACTTCACAACTTGTCCTGGAAGTGGGGCTTTGCCGTGGAGCAACATCTCATCACCATTCGGAGAGGCATTTTTGATGAGTTCCTGGAGACGACGGTTATATGAATTGTAGAAATTACTTGCTGATTGAGAAAGATGCATACTTCAGACCGTTGCCACTGTATTACATTGATCAATGTCTTCTACCAGAGGAAGTTGTAAACTTACTGCAACACTATGAATTTCTGATACCGGCACACTATCGAAGTAGATGATCAACAAATGAGCGAAGCTGGGTAGTGTGTAAATACCCTTCCTCCGCGAGCCTAATTGCAGGCTCAAGAACATCAGCGACGGAAAGTTTGCCACCGCCGAATTTGTCGATCGTGTCCACCCAAGCAGCCGCTGCACCTGTACATATTCTCAGACTTCGGCCTCGATATCTCGTTATATGGGAGGACACACCCGGTACAGTAACCGAATTCAAGTCGGTGAGAGGAATTCTGTCAACGTGACCACGCGATCGGGCGTATCCAATATTCAATTTCTCGGGTGAATGTCCGGAGCCATTGAGCGCGCTGACTTGCTTGGTCTCCGCATTATAGAACAAACAAAAAGCATCACTTAAAATTGATCAGCGTCAAATCGACCCATGATTTAGTTATGAAACAACAGACCCGCCAATGCCACAACAACTGGGTTCGGTAACGTTCAGTGCGGCAGAGGTAGCCACAGCAGCATCGGCTGGCATAGGTGAGAACAAATATTGCGGGTCCAAGAGTCACAGTACCAGCATTCCCTCCCTTTCTGAGGATCTCCAACCCAGCTTCGGTAGCTAGAGGCTGGGAAGCTGCGACGATGCCCTTGGTTCCATAAACGACGGATCTGCGGCTAGGAAAACGTTGAAGAACAAATTGCGGCCGTTTGATCTTGGACCAGTCAATGCCAATTGGAGAGGGCATAGCGCAGGCGATGGGAAATGAAGAGATGGACATAGTTTTGTCTATATAACCTGGCTATATATATATCCATCTCCGGGCAAAAATCAGATTGTCTTTTGTGGATCAACACTGCAACGCAACCCTCGGAACCACGATCCCCACACTCTGACGCTTTCTGTGTACATATGTAGTCGGCTCATTGTCCATCTCGAAAGATCCTTGGCAGGGGGACGGGGTTCCGTTTGTTGACATCTGGCCCATCCAGGACTCGTGTGTATTTGCCCCCTCCACGTGAGCACTTGGGTATCAAGGCCGAAGTCACCAGATCACAAGAAACAGCAGATACTAGAAGATGAGGGAACGGATTTATTTGACGTGGACCGCAGCATGGTTGGTAGAGACCAGATAATGCATTGTTTTACACAAATAGGCCTAGGTCTTGGACATCAATTGCAAGATGACTAGTTCGCTCCACCCTCACTCAGAGTCTGCAAATGACTGCTAGAGGGTTTGTTTCCTTGTTTAGACGAAATCACAGGGCAGACTGCATATTGCTCTGTACATATCATCGCTACGCCATTTACGACGCCCAAATAGACAGACTGCGAATTGAGCAAGCAACAACGGATAAAGGTCTTCGCCTGGTTAGATAGGAAGGGAATCAGATGAAGGTCGTGAGTGCCTTCGCTGTCGTCGAGACCTTCTACCTCGTACGTAAGCAACAAAGATATCGGCGGCGACGGGGGATCAAACGTTTGACAATCTCCCGCAACCATTCAACCGGCCTTGTCTGGCCGCACACGTGACAATAAGAAATGTTCCGCATTTTATAGATCCACAAATTAGCTCGATGTCAAGGGTGCCGTGCTCGTCGTCGCCCTTGCTACGTTCGGTCATAGTCGTAGGCTGAGAGAAGTTTGTTTCGAGATCTAATCAACAAACAGAGGGCAAGTCCACGTTTCTGCCTTTACGTTTAGCCCACAATCATCCCCGGTTGCTGGTTGCTGTCCGAAATTAGCTCTGACTTCTGCATGTCTTCTCTTTACATTATCTGGGCTCTCTAATGTCTACAACGTCTGCGACGTCCACGACAACGCCCCCTTCGCCGTCTTCCACAACCAACGCAACGTCTTCTCTCTCTTCCATCCTGTCTAGTTCGGCTCACCCTCCGTCAGAAATCACGACTGTCACCACGTCGTTGACGACCGTTCCTTCCACCATGTCCAACTTTACATCGTAAGCTTGACTACATGGAAAGCTTTTCGCTGCATTTACAAAGTCTCTTGTCAGTGCATCTTCGTTATCGTTATCCTCCAGCACCATGGCAACTTCTTCCGCCATGCTTTCTAGCACGTCCTCGCTCTCGATATTCTCAACTTTAGCTACGTCTGAATCATTCAGTTCTTCGCACACAACATCCACTTCGAGCATTTCTACAATACCTTCATTTACCTCTTCCTCAGCATTGCCTTCATCATCATCAACAAGTTTAACCACAAAGCAAGATACGTTGACAAGTACGAGTCAAACAACATCACAGACAATAGAGTCAGTGACGACTTCATCATCAACAAGTTCAAGCTCTTCAAGCTCTTCGGCGCCACCTCCCACGCCAACGAGCTCAACAATAAAATCGACTTTAGCTGCCACGACGTCAACATCAATTGTACCGACGTGTGTCCCTCCTGATTACGTCATGTACCCTCGCTGATTGTGAAGCCAGAACCACGCACACAACTAAAGTTTCTTCTGCCTCAGGTGTTCTCACTGAAACTACTATCACGTCCATCTTCACCACAACTAGCAATGGCCAGATTGTTACTATCACTCAAGTTTCTGTCAGTCAAACCCTGAGTTCTAATAAATCCAACTCCAAGGATGATTCGTGCGTCTCATAACCCATCAAGTACTTTTACTCCGTTTAATCATCTCCACAGCTTCTTCCAAAATACAGGAGCCGTGGCTGGTGTATTCGTGGTTGTAGGACTCGCAGCTGCCTCCATCTTTCTTTGGATTCTCTTCGCCCTCCGCCGACGCCGCAGGACCCGGAGATTAGAACATGATACCGCGGTCTCCGCCACCCTTGCAGCTGCAGGATTCCACAGAACGCCTCTTGATGATGACGAGGATGAAAACGCGAACGGTTCGCGACGGTCCAGATTCGGCTCCCCCGAACTCGAGATGCGGAACCGCGCTAGTTCCGGTTTTGCTAGTACAATTCTAAGTGGCGCTCGAACGTCGACGTACTTAGATTCTCTCCAACCAGATGATCCAGATGCATTTAATCCTTATCGAGAATATATCGTTGATAACCCTGCTGCTGCTTCTGGTACTAATCCAACCAATCCACCATTCCCGGTTGTTCTCAGTGGACCCTATCGCGACCGGACATCTAGTGGTGGAGAGCAAACTCACGAAACTTCTGCCGGGGGAAGCTATGAACCTCTCCTTGCGTCCTACTACCGCCAGGAACAAGCTGCGTCATTGCCTGTACTTACGAGTCCACCAAACCCACCCCCTAGGAATCCACTTCGACTCTCGGATGCTGGTAGAAGCCCTCCACTCGGTGTCCTATCCAAAACTTTACCAGACATATCCCCAGCCGAGAAAAAACCTAAGGCGGGCGAATCACGTGTCTCTTCTTCGGAAAACGCGGGAGACGAGAGATTGGGCCCAAACATACGGCAACGGATGAACGAGGAGTCAGATCGTGATTCACAAAGAGACCTTAAGGACGAGGAGGATTATTCCAGACCTGTCCTTGGAGTAAGTCGATTTTGATTTGTTAGGTGATGTGCCTTTAAACTCTTGGACAAGGTTCGAAATCTGCTTGATGCGAGGGAAGCCTCTCAAGAAGCATAGTTTCTCATTGGTTCCCACCACTCGACATCTATATCGCAGTCCTCATTTATGATCATCTTGCGTTTACTAAAATTGGACTTTTTGACTATCTTACCTGACAGATAACTACATGCCTGCAGTTTGTACACGTTCTCACGACCATATGGACATTCTCTTGAATGCAGAGTAGGCACATCCTTCATATAGTAAGTAATGTATTGTGTTCCTAAACCAACATAAATGATAGGCTCCTTCATTTTACTCCGGCTCTCTCGAGCCGCCTGACACGTGGTGTTCTGCTTTCATAGCCTGTGATATGTCGTGAAGATGTATATAGAGGACTTATCGTTCTTAGCATCTTGTTCCTTGTTGAATCTAACAACCCAACAGCGTAACAGTCAAAGGTCAATTAGGTTTGCAATGACGCCTCCTGTCCCCGCTCCAACACAGCACGGAAGAAATGGCTCCTTCTGGGTGGAGTACCCTTCGGGTCTCGTAGATTTGTCGCGTTCTCACCCTCTTTCCGATGGTGCGGGACTTGAGCCACCAGTCCTTCAAGCAGGACAAGCAGAATTTGCTGTAGAAGGTCAGCGCACAATCCGGATCGATACCAGATCAACCGCTATGGTCATAATTGATATGCAAAAGTCAGCCATTAAGCGTCACGGACATGATTCTGGTTGCAAATTTGACAAAATTACTCCGTTAGTTTTTTTCTTCACCCGGAACTGAGAAGGCATTCTTCTGGACTTGAGTGTGTCGATCGTCTTTTGGAAAGCCTGCCGGTGATGAGGACCATAGGAGTCAAGATACTTTGGGTGTATGCGACGATCGAGTATTTCAAACGGATAAATTAAACTAACGCTATATGCTAGTAACTGGGGTCTTACCGAGCATGAGCTGAAAACTATCCCACCAGCTCTTGTTCGCGGATTCCGAAAGAATGGTCAAGGTGGTTTAGGGACTCCTCTTCCTCATGATTTCGGAAGAGTACTCATGCGAGACGAACGCAACTCCAAACTCTATGGACCACTCCAGGATGAATATCTGAAGGGAAAGGAGGCAGGTACTGATTTCTGGATCCATAAAAACAGGTATGGTAAATCAGTCACATATGACGGTACTCAATGCGTTCAGAGTGAGCGGCCTCTGGGGATTTCAATCTGCATTAGATCTCTTTCTCAAGGAAAACGGAATCACCACTTTGTTATTTGGCGGTGTAAATGCTGATCAGGTCCGTTGCGGTATGCTTTCCTCGCGACTGACGTTAAAGCGTCAAATTAGTGCGTCTTGGGCACTATTGTCGACGCTTATTATCGAGGTTATGACTGCATCGTTGTCAAGGATACTACTGCTACAACTTCGCCGGAGGGTGGGCTTTCCAATCTCCTATACAATGCTACGAACGTCAGTTCTTCTCAATATCTTGTCATACCTTTACCTCAGCATTTTGAAAGATATACGGATTTGTAACGGATACAAAATCGTTATTAGCAGCTCAGATAATTTAAGAGCAGGTGCTAGTTATATTGCATTCAAGGATAGGATACATAGGTCAACGGATTGCGAATTTTGTATGTTCCTACAACTATGTTCGATTTCTGTCAAATTTGTCCAGATTAAGTTGACTGCTTTGCACTGGCTTGAGGCCGGACCTGCATAAATCGTGTTAAGTACGATAGCATCACAAGGGGTAAGATGAGTGCGTACATTGAGAAGGGTTCGTCTGTTGACGACCGTCGCTGCGTCAAGAATGATGGGAAAACTTGGTGGAGATCCTGATGAAACAGATGAAGGGGGTGTCATGGGGTACATTCTGTCAGACTTTGTCGCACTTCGCCGGAGCGGAGATCGAGGAGGGAGAGGAGGTGCCCCTGATAATTTAGAGGAAACATTGAAAGGATCATCAGAAATGAGCGATTGAGACGCGATGTTTCCATCGTCGCCAAAGGGTGGAAGGCTTGGGGGATAAATTGAAGGGCTTGATTTACCAGAGCCAACTATTCCCGGCGTGGAAGAGGTATCCTCGAAAGGGTCAATCATAGGCACTGGAACTCTCTTGAGGTTTGGAACGGACACAGGCGATACGGTTCGATTGAATGAATCGAAGGAATGGTGTCCTATGCTCTCCCTTAGGGTGAGAGGCGTAGTACTCCCCTGATACTCGAGAACTTCGCCAGTACCACGCATTTGCGGATCACGCTGGCTTTGTATCTTTGCCAACCAGTGCCTTTGACGATTCCTATGATGACGTCGACGACAGAGAAGAGCCAGGAAGAAGATGATACTACAAGCTAAGACGCCTACTACTGTGAAGACGCCGGCGACGGCCCCTCGATTTCCCAAAAACCTCAAATCAGGTAAATGCACCGAACAAGAGCAAACAACTTGCATCAAGGACCTACCCTGTTTGAACAATAGTCTGGCCATTGCTGGTAGACGTGATGCTAGGATTGGAAAACTCGTGCGTGAATGTCACAAAACCGCCATCAGGTTCTGTCGAAGTACTGAGCACAGTCACGAATACGGGTGTACTAAGGCTCGTCTTCCCATCTTCAGGGATTACGGAGATAGGGACAAAACTGGAGAAGGTAGACTCAGGTTGGTCGATGATGGTACTTGTACTCGTTGGCAACGTTGTTTTCGGAGGCTTGACTGGACGGAAGGATCTAAGATTCTGATAACAAATACACACGGATGGACTGACCTGAAACTTTTGTGGTAGTCCTTGTTAACGCAACAGCCGTAGGTGACTTCGGCGCCCGTTCCGATGATCCTCCTGACAAGGTTTGCGGAGAAATAGGAGTTACTTCATTCCGAGATGTCTTGGTGGAGGAGAGTAGTGAAGAGGGTTTGATTCTTGTAGAAGTCGTGAGGGGAACAGTCGGGTCCGGAACAGATGAATTGGTTACAGTTAGTGTGGTATCTGCAGTGCTTGGAACGTGAGACGTGCTGCATTAAGTTATCAGATAAAATATTCTATGGGTATGGAAACGAAATTTTACATGTTAGAGTCCTGTGGTTCTACTGGTGGCGCGATGGCAGACCGAATCGCCGGGGATATGGTCAACGATATCGGCTGGTTTGAGGACGCTGATAAAAACGATGTCAAACGCGTTGTGGATATGGAATCTGACTATTGAGTAATCGATACTATGGGTAGGCAAGTCAGTAGCCAATTTAACGTACAAAGCTGCGAATTGTTGTTGAAATGGTCGACAGTACGCCTGCGCTAGACTGTGAAGCAACACTTGATTCTGAGTTGTTTACCAGCATACAAACTTCAAGATGCTTTGAGAGACGCGGTTCGAGATGAATTTAGTAGACAACGTATCTCTGGAGAAAAACACACCTGATCGCCAATCGTGATGCGTTATAAGACACAGATGTCCTTCGTTCGTTCAAGGGAGAAGCTGAACTGCCAACAAGGCATTTAAAGGTATAGTTTTATGAAACCTGAGATGAGCATGTGGCCCAAAGTCGTCACTTGATCGCAAGGATGCATGCGAAAGGAGCAGCCCCGTATATCTTATCATCCCGCACTGCTACCGATGGTTACAGAAAGTATCTCAGGAATGCATAGGCGAGAAAGATAGCCGAGAAGGCTAAACGAACGTAACAAACCATGGTTAGATCTGGTGACATCAAGCGATATGAAGCTTCCGGGTTGTGATTCCGCGAAGTCAGATTTAGCTGCGGCGAAGTTAGCTGTCCATGCGAGGGAGACACATAGATAAACACATGTCCATGGTCAGTAAGTACACATTATCCAATGACAGAACCAGGATTAAAGAGATTCTATCGCGTTTTAATAACGGTATGGGAAGAACAATGAATGTCTGATTGTAAGATCTGATTTGATGAGTATAAACGAAAGACGAAGGAACTATGTAACACTTACGTAGATCATAAGGTGGAGCATGGTATAAAAAAAGTAAGGGTATGAAGCTAAAATGCGGTGAAATCACGGAGTATGGCATGACCAAGGGGACTGAAGTTGGCAAAAGTAGGTCTAAATGACGGTAGATCCTGGGCATACTTGTATTTGGGATCAAACGCATAGTATTAAAGGTTTCGACAGCTTACCTGCAACACTCTCCCATGTCTTTACTAACAACACCTATTACTACCAGGAGCCCATAACTTTACCTTGAGTCCAACAGCACCTTTCCTACGGCCAGCACTTAGGCTGCCAAAACTGAGATGACTAGAACTGTTGACTCGTCTTAGGGCTCTATCGCCATAACTGACCCCGCTGCCAGCTTTCTCAGGGTCGAGTACACCAGATTCAATTGACAGAAGGATGGATCGGGCTGCTAAAAGGAAAGGTGCCTCGACATTGTCTCCTGTCAGTGAGGAGGCCTCAAGAAAATGGACATCTAGCTTCAAATCAACAACCATTCTTTTGAAACACCATAGAATATCCTGCATACCATTTTCCGCTGCCCATCTACTCGCTTCCGCCCACTCTACCTCTCGGTCTTCTTCTCGATCTGACTTGTTCCCCACAAGGACTGCGACAAGGTGAGGGCTCCCTAAAGCCCTTGCATCGGCAAGCCACCTAGACAGGTTGAGAAAAGAATTACGGCTATGATGGGGTTAGTAGACGGATGACCTCGAGGCGAAGGTAACGGACTCCGTGACATCGTACACAAGGATAGCACCTGCTGCCCCGCGATAATAGCTTCGAGTAACAGATCTGTCAAAGAGCTCGCATAGTTGTTGCTAACACCTAGCAAAGGACGTACCTAAACCTTTCTTGTCCAGCCGTATCCCAAAGCTGACAATATTCGGCTCTGAATTTCTCCAGATTTACATGGCATTTACCTGTAATTTGATTCGCTTCTCTCCAAGCTTCACAGTTCGACTTGAAAACTCAACTCCAATAGTGTGCTGCGAGTGATCTTTGACTTTACGGCTGTGAGAGTAGTATTGAGAAGATCAGTGGACAGAACACACACGAATTATGCGTGAAGTGATGGAGCAGGCAGGATTTTCCTGTTCCAGCTTCCCCTGAGATAGACAGCTTAAACCAGATAGGTCTTTAATAGTTGATACTAGAACCAGTACCAATAATAATGTATTTCATCAAGAAGTCTTTTGAAGAATACGCCGTTTAGCCGATTATTAATCAACAGGGGGAGTATACAGCCTCACCATAGGTCTCTAGAAGCTCTGTCGCCTCTGCGTCTTCATTCATATCAGAGGATGAACTGAAGGCGATATAACCTCACAACTTCGCGTGAGTGTAACAGACAAACTTGGAGCCGACAATAAGGTCAAATGCTTGACTGACGTATACCACGTGCCACTTCCGGACTCCGAGATTCCAGTACTATTTTGGTATCTAAGTACAAAAATCTCTACCACCCCTTCCAAGGGACCCAAATGTCAACGACCTTCTTACCTTGCTCAATATTCTTGTCTACAACATAATACCAAGGATACGCCTATGAAGGACCGTGGTCAGCTATGCAAGAAATTGATTCTTAGGACTGATTCGTACTGCCGCAACGAGGCAAGCATGTTGACCAATGACCTCTACCTGGCTTCCAATTTCCAGTGTTTCCTCTACAGGACTTCCAGAAACTCTGGTCAGGATTCCATGTTCTTGGGATATCCTTCCCACCCTCCAACTCTTGCCAATGACATTTCCATATCCTCCCGATGGGCCAGTGTCTTTACTGAATGCTATTGCTCCCGCATCAATCAATGCTTCATCTTCTCCCCCCTCGCCGCGTCCAGGATAATAAGAAATTACTGTGGCTCGCACTTTCTGCGAAATCTTTTCTTCGTCTACAAGCCCAGTATGATGTTGTTGAAGATCGAGCATTGGATAGTTTCCTACATAATGTGAGATATAGACAAACAGAATTTGTTTGAGCATGCCGACCAGCGTGTAGTTCTAAGACACCATTAAGACTTGCTAACAACAAATCCCTGGAGCTTGCCGCATGAGCAGTCGGAGTAGATCCGACTGAAAGCACAAACGGTTGCTCATGAACTGTCCTGTACAACGATTGAGCCAAGGCAGAGAGTCCAGCTTTCGCAGCCGTATTGACGGCTTCCATTTCTGCTGATAAAAATGTAGATGCCTCTAAAAACGATGTTGAAGCATAAGAGTTCCCTGCGTGTGCGTAAAAACCATAGACAGATATAGCGGAGGATGAGAATAATGTTGAGAGTAACTCTTCGAAGTGGGGTGTACCAGTTTGAACACCAGCGCGTCTGCATATTGAGAAAGAATGAGATTCAAGAATAGCCAATATCTTGTCAATGATACCTCTGCCCACCGTCAATCTTCACGAAGGTTGACCATCGTTTGGGTAAACATCGAGCACGTTCGAATTCCTCAATAAATTTGACCTGGTCTGGGTGGTCTACAAGAATACGAAGTGTCCCACCATCCTCTGATATTTTGTCCCAGAGATCCGACAGATCTGCGACTTTGTTGATTGCAACTGGAAGCCCGTAAAGAATCTGCGAGAGAGTGAGAATCAACATACATGAAGCAGCTGTTAGTGCAGTTACTCACATCTTTGACGGTAGAATCTGCAACCAGACCAGCTTTAACCAATTGCCAAGCTTCCATAAGTGTAGACACTACCACGGATTGTGTGGTGTCGACAGTTGATTGGAGCTGGAGCCTTGTACCTTCTACGGTCTGTGCATGTTATCTAACAACACAGAAAACTGTTTTATGACGCCCACTTTATGTGACTTCAAGTGCGCACGGAATCTAGCCCCTAAAGCCTGAGATTTCGTGTGCATATTGGCACAGTTTTCTGAGAATAAGGCTCGATCGATGATCATCGCAGGTGTCCTCAAAGAATCAGTTGGCTTGTTCAAGTACTCCAGAGCAAGATCTGCTTTGTTCGGCTGACCACAGAGTCTCCATGGGGTCTTGGTTTGAGATACCATCGATACAGGCAAAAGTTAGGACAAGTGAGAGAGTTTGAAGTTTATGGTAATTAGTGTAAAATCATAAGAGGCCTCTGAGTTGCCTTTTCTAGACAACACAGCCGTCAGAAATAAACTCAAGCCCATTTCTGATCATGAGTCGATAGTATGTCTTATCATGATACTTCTCCAACAGTGACAGAAAATTATGAATAGAAGCAGTGCAAGGCGACTTACAATCAAAAGTACACGATGAAACCCCTCTCAATTTGAATATTGTACTTCCGATGTATACATGACAAGCTTTCAAGACTAAGTGAATTGCGAGGAAGCTAGAACTTCGCTCCTTGTCAAAATTCATAGCTGAACGTGGATGCAACAATGACTATCAAATACTTGCACATATACTTCCCTACGTCTTCAATTAGTGCTTAAATCAAATAAAGAAAATATCACAATGATACCTCCAAAAAGTTGTCAATAAAAGAGTTATATTAATATGAGTAGTTGACGTCCAACTCTCGGCAAACGTGGCAATTTTTCTTTTGTTATCTAACGCGGAAAGAGTTATTTGGTAGGGATGTGGCAAGACGTCCAAGAAAGCATCAGCAATGAACCTGCCTATGCATCTTGCCAGTAGGATTGCTCCAGCTCGGTAATAGGTTATCTGTATGTTATAGTGGATCAAGATATTAAACGCAATGGAAGAATGAAGTCAAACATAATCGAAATCTGTTTTCGGTCTTCAGCGATAAATAAACGTGAGAGCGGATCATAATCGTTGATACTCCAGCCTACAATGTTAGGCAATTGCCTACTGATGGGCCTGCATAATGGCGTCGGAAATGAAAGCTGCAGAGACCTGCTTTCCACCAAACCATCGTCCATTAAGCCCTTGCACAGCCTTCTTGGCCGTTTCAATGGAGCCGAATTTCATATAAATTTCACCCTTTTCACCATTCAGGATAAAATTCAACAAATCAAAACTTTGATTTACACACCTGTGTTTCTTTCTCAACCTTGATGGCTTCAACAGGGCCATACTTATCCTCACATTCTCCCTTAACATCCTCGGCAAGATCCTTGTCCCAGTCACGCTCCGTTTCTCTGTGAGAACGATAAGAGTTTGATAAATCTACAAGAGCAAGTTAACAAACTCTTCAGGATCGAACATGTTTTTCAATAAGACAGAGCGTGACTGCATCGTCTGTGTGATGTTCGGTCGAGCACTAAAAGACGACTGGTCATTCCTCCATCAATGTGACAAGAAGCTCTGACTTACACAGGTTCTGGTAAAGTGAAAGCGGGTTCAGTCCTAGCAAGTTTCTGCATCAGCGCTTGACGAGATGCAGCGTTCAAGTTACCACCTGTTTGCAATGTTCGTCAGATACTCGAGGAGGGCAAAACCATACTTCATTTACCGCCGGCTTCATCCAGAGAATCTTGTTGTGTATACTTGGCTGTCCCTTTCTCATGCACCGTGTTGACACGAAGCTGTAGCAATATTCAAAGACACTTGGAATTTCTAGAATGACAAGGACGAACCTGACGGCCTGCGAGTTCAAAGCCTTCCATCTGTTCCAGCGCCATTCTAGCATCTTCAACCCTTTTATATCTAGGCAAGTATGTGAATTGGGCTGATACTCTCTGACTGTATACTTACTGGACAAAAGCATATCCTTTGCTACGACCAGTCATAGGATCCCTGTGAAGATCGACAAATTCTAATTCACCAAAGGGCTCAAAGACCTGTTTGATATCGGATTCGGTCAGGTTGAAATGTAGTGACCCAACATATAATCTGAAAGACGAGACCGAATGAGCTGTAACACTAATTTTGTATGGATATATATAAAACGTACTGCTTTGCTCCATGCGGTGCGCTTACACCTGGTGGAAGATTGAGATTACTGTTCATACTTTCAGAAGCATTTCTTAATATATAAAAATCGTCGCACCCGTCTCCTGGATGAAGCTTGTTCCTTTCCGACTCTGTCAATTGTACCATGATTGGTAAACCCATGACGACAGTGCCTGAAAGAGATAGGGCCCTTTCCACTAGATCGATAGACCTAAATTCAACATAGCCAATGCTGTTGGTACTGATTAGAGCCGATCGGAAGCGCCATAGGGGTCGCGCACCCTTTTGACCGACGCGACAATCGATCAGTTACAATCCTTGAATCCATGACGGTACCTTCGCCAAGCTTGTCCTCAAAGAAATACCCCAGGTCCCGGGCAGTCAAACGAGCTGCAAGCTGTGAAACAAAAACGGAACGTGCTTCAGAATCGTCTTCCTTTGGCTCATCAGGATTATAGGGTTCCTCTTGAGGTGGCTCATAGACTGGGGATGCTCTCCTGAAGATAAAGGAATGAGTATGAATAGATGATACCTTAAAAACCAGCCGTACTTGATAGGCAGGAGAGGATTCCTGGTTTGCTGTTCAACATCTCTATACTCATCCTCAGCGCCGTACGGAGGGCCCTCATAATCCCTACTCTTAAATTGGGGACCGTCGAACTCGTCTCTGGGGTCAAGGCGGCGCGAAGGTCGGTCACTGTTTTTAAAGTCCAAGGAACGATCCCTTCTAGATGATCTAGAGTTATCTCTTGGGGCAAAATCATTATAGTCATCCTCCGGTCGCTTTCGCTTACTTCGACCTTCTTGCTCTCGGTATTCGCTTGCATCGGCAAGATCATCATCACGTTTTCGTCGTCTGTCTCTGTCTTCCTTGTCACGGCCATCACGATCCCTTTCCCGGTCGCGCTCTCGATGACGACTTTCACCTCTGGCACGAGGTCTGTCACTTCGATGTGCTCTCTCCCCGTCTCGTTCGCGGCGTCGGTCTCTGTCTCTGTCCCTCTCACGGTCTCTGTGTCGGTCGTGAGAACGGTCCCTCTCCCGATATCGTTCCTTGCTGCGGCTCCTCCTGCGCCGCTCGTCGTCACGACGTTTTCTTTCTCTTGAAGTTGAGCGATGGGATCTTCTGGTACGGTGGGTATCAGTAGAAAGGTTGCGTGACCTGCGAACCATCAGTTTTTAGGATAGAAGTGAGCCCAACAGACATACGAGCGATGGTGTGGTGAGCCGTCGACGTCCATTGCACCGTTCTGAGAAGACATGAGCAACGCTGAGTATCAGCTCACAAAGGAGAAGTTATTAGCGTTGTGTTTGCGGTGCAAAATGAAAGTTGGTTCGTATTTGGTGCTCAGTACAAAGTCATACAAACTAAGACTACTTATGCAATAAGTTTGCTAAACGAGCTCGTACTCGCTTTTCAGCTTGACCAAGCTCGCTTTCTTCTGATCTGCGATACAACTCATTCAAAGGGTTCTCCGGGCCCTCTTTCTCGAGGCTGTCTTCGATCTTGCTAAATTCTTCGCAGAACTTGCCGTTCAGGACCTACCAAAACAACACTCAGTCTAGAGCTGATGCTGCCGAGAATCACATACCCGATTATACAAGATATCTTTGAAATGCTTTCGAGCCGCCTCTCCATCAAGAGCTAATGCTCCGCTGAGTTGTCCAAACTGAGAAACAGTGGAGTGAAGTTTTAACTGGCAATAGCCATCAGTTTCATCTCTATCACAGCGGACATGCGTACTTGTTGAATGAAGCCGTCTTCCGCTGCCCGCTCAAATATTTCCGCAGGTTCTTTAGACATCCACCTAGTGATTTGTAAGCGACTGCCCTTTTATCAGCGCCTATTGGGTGACCTTACATCTCATAGCACAGTGCTTCATCTGAACATCCGGCTTCTTTGAGAACGTGAAATGCTTCCCTAATATCATCGAGGGGGGAAAGCCGTAGTCAATCCTGCGGCAGGTCTTATTGCAGTGACTCTTACCTGAATAACATGATGATATTTGGCCACAGAGCTTGTTCTGTACACTTTTAGTTTGATCTCATAGACTTACGACGCAGTTTAGACCTACCTGCAAAAAGGTCCATTGCTGTTTCCTCATGTGCGGAAGAAGCGATTGCACCAGCTCGGGTTGCTCCAATAGCGCGAGAAATGGCTAGTGCTATAGACAAGCCACTTCCTGTGCCATCTTGTTCGACAGAGACGAAACATGGGAAACCTTTCTGCTTCTCGTACAAGGAGCGTACAGAGGACCCGATCATCCTGCAGCTACTATGAATGGTTTTCTCACTTGGCAAGGGTGTTTATTACCTCGGTGCTACCATGACAACGTCCTGCGTCACTTGAAAATCAAGCAACTTGTAGAATACGTTGTATCCGCTGGCAATAACGATAGTCGCTGTTGCTTTCAATGTCGGAGCGACTTGCTTGTTGAAAACTCGAGGTTGGACTTGGTCAGGAATTAAAAGGAAGATCACTAGCCAACCTCAATTCAAGTAATTAAGAGGAATATTCATTGTTCCTTACCATCTGCTATTGCAGCGGCCTTGGAGAAGTCGTGCTCAACATGAAAACCTTTCGATGTCGCATTTACCGCATAGGAATCATCCCGATTTGCAATCAAGATATTGTCGTTGGAAATGCCGCTATCTCTGAGATTCTGTGCCTGTGCTGCACCTTGGTTCCCAAACCTGATTTACGACAGCTGTAGTTAGGGGACCAAGTCTAATAAATATGGGACACACCCCAAGAAAACTATCTTCTTGTCTTTCAGTAGCTCCAGATCGGCATCAGAATCATAATAACTGGACAAAGTCGTCAGCTCATGGTACTCGTACGAATCAGGCTTTACATCTTGGCTGCCATCGAAATTCGTGTCGCGCCGTTATGGGCAAGGTCTTATTTATCAAGTCGGCACTTTATAAATAGACAATGGCTTCCGCTTTCCTGAGAAATTTCATAGGTCATGCACTAGTCATGGGTGACCCTTGTGGGTGAGGATCATCTATCCCTGGGTGGCCCGGCCCGGCATGATATCTGTTTTCAGGTCTTCATGGGAAGTGAGGCATCTCAAACTCACCTCTCATTTGGTACGGTATTTTATGGCACTTGTCGCAGATAAGGTTGTTTGTATAACTGGTTCATCCAGGGGAATAGGGCGCGCATGGTTGTTCTTCCTATACTGTTAATGACTACAATGTCCCTGTCTTGCTAACGAAACGATTCCAGTGCCCTTGACTTTGTGAAGTACGGTGCTTCAGCATTGATCCTTCACTATCTTGGTGATGAAGAAACGGAAGCGGAGATTCTAACCTTGCAAGAGGAGGTCAAGAACCAAGGCGCGCAAGCAGTGACGGTTGCAGGAGACATTGGAGACCCCGCAACCTCTTCCATGGTCAAAAGCCGTTTCTCATCTTTCTCGTCATAAGAAAGGAAACTGAGACGATGGCTAGATCGTTGATGTTGGAGTGAAAGCATTTGGTAGAATAGATATTCTTGTTTCAAATGCTGGTATTTGCCCCTTTGCGGAATTTCTGACTATGCCACATGCCACTTGGGAGAGAACCCGACAGGTGAATCTCGATGGCTCATTCTATATCGTACAAGGTAAGTATTCATTTCCTCAGTCATCAGATGCTCACAGCAGCGGTAGCGGTTGCAAATGTTATGAAAAATCAATCTCCTCCTGGTGGCTCGATCATCGGAATTTCCTCCATCTCTGCGCTCGTTGGAGGCGAACTACAATGGTAGGAAATTCATATGGATTAGTTACGAATGATGACTTTGTCTGCAGTCATTATACTCCAACGAAAGCTGGCATCCTTTCATTGATGCAAAGCTGTGCAATTTCTTTGGGAAGATATGGCATTCGAGCAAACGCCATACTTCCGGGTACCATTGCCACTAATATAAATAAAGAGGACCTTGCTGACGAGAAGAAACGTGACTACACTATCAATCGTACAGTTCTCAAAAGGCTTGGAAGTGAGTCAAAGTCCTTCTACTGTCGATCGAATTCATTGAACATCCTCCCTAGCACCAGATGATATTTCGGGTCCGGTTGTTTTTTTAGCAAGTGATCTCGCGAAATATGTTACAGGAGCTTCCTTGTTAGTCGATGGAGGACTTTTTGTCAATCTGCAATAGTTTGATTGTAGGTCGATTGTCCTCGGTATGGCGAACCACTGGGTCTTACAGATTCAGAACGTAGTGGATAGTTACAACTAAGTTTACTTCCGCATTGCCTCCCCGGGCCGCGCGGGCCGCAAATCCAACAATTTCTAGACAGACGGTGTGGGGAGAAAAGCCGGTTTCAATGGTTCCCCGTTGAAAATGGAAGGTTCTGCCGCTATCAGAACCGTTACCCACCGTGTCCATTTATCAGTGGGATTTCTCCATGCATGCATTGTCCCTTTCTGAATAACCGTATCACCAGGGTTCTTGAGATGCTTTTCTGTTCCGTCCTCTGTGATCAAGACCAGTTCTCCCTGAACTGATAAGAAGGCATCACTCATGAAGTCCTCAGTGACCAAGATCTGGTGCCTCACTCAGAATGTTGTAGTCCAAAGAAGAAGTACGATGCTATTAACTCGGTCAGCAAATCAACCTGAATTAGTTCCTGAGCATTTTCACCATTGCTGTGGTGGTTCCAGGTGCAAGTTCAGTGGATCTTAGGTTAGTTCCACAGGGGTGAACTAATCCAAAGTTTGCTGGATCATCAATTGTGCGAGCAGCACCATCCTCACTATGGGTGGAAACCAGTCAGGAGGACGAATTTCTAGGTAATCACTGACTGACGGATTGTTATTGTCGTTCGTTGGAATAGAGTCAGTCGTCAACCAAATAGCCGCTGACCTGACTCCTTCAAAAGCACCCATTTGCTGCATCATCTCTTTATCAGCAGAAGTGAAATTGAACAGTGGTCGAGTACCTCTGAAGGAAGGAACCGATCACTATTCACTACAGAGCTTCCTTCCTGGTCATGGCCTGTCACAATACGACGCAGATTGGGGAGCAGGTTCACTGGGTGGTCAGACATCATAGTGGTTTTGATTGAAAGCTGGAAAATGGCAGATGTATAGTGAGCGGTGGCAGATCCTGGAAATTGTGTCAATCTGGTTGAATCACATGGCACACACATGCAACAAATTTGGCTTGGTTGATTTAATAAAGGCTAGAAGACGAAGTCATGAGAGTCCCCAAGCTTGACTCAAAGACATAATCACAATTGAGTAAAATTTGTGTTGTAAGATACATCATAACAAAAGTTAGTTGGCATATATGAAAGGCTAGGGAGCAGTGTCTAGTAGAAGTATAAGTTGGCACATAAGATACGATGAGATAGCACATACAATAATAGTATTCATCAATCAAAGGTATCCAATCCTGGATAAAAGCTCCAAAAAGGCTGAATAAGGGCGTATGAGATACTCCAGTGGCAAAGGCTTCCAACTTGGGCCTGAGATGGAATGCAGCGATAAGCGGGTGGTAAGATAGAATCACGGAAAAACGTACCGAGTGTATGACTGCCACATAGATCCACGCAATAAGTACCATAACATATCTCGGTCTCTTCTGGCATACTCTGTACGTTCAAGAACTGCAGAAGGGGTTGGAGTTCTACGAAGGTTGCGGGATAATAGCTCCATGACTATTGCAGTGACGAGAGGTCGGTTAGAACGTCTATCAGAAACAAGTAGAGTTGCTGATCAATTGTTAGGAGAGGGTTGTGGGTTGAACGACTGTCACACTTACCATAGACAAGGGGGCGCAAGATGTAGATGGACTCTGCAATCCAGTCTGTCGGCGAAGAGAGAGGCTTGACCAGGGACAGTGATGGCCTGACAGATGAGGTAGCCATAGACTTGGGCAGCAAATAATCTTCTGGTGTGTTCTCTGATTGTGGTGAGAGCAGTATGTGAGGTGGCAGAGGTGTGTGGTTATTTCTGAAATGGTCAGGAATGGCAGGAGATTCAGAAGGAGTCTCGGACGACGTGTCGGTGGTGGAGATATGTGGAGACGATGGGTCGAAGTCGCGCTCGGGTATCGGGGGTGACAATAGAGGCTTGCGCGTGATAAACAAGAGAGTGAATCGAAGACACGTCCTGGTTAGGATTAACATAACGAAGGTAGATCGAATGCAGCATAGGCAGGAACTCACTTGATTATTTCCAACAGGACGACGCCTCTCCACCTTGCCTTGGAGGACACTTTGCGACGCAAGCCCATCTCCACGACAAGTTCAAGGAATCTTATGAACTGAAGGGTGCGGGCAGCCCACTTGTATTTGTTGCTCTTGTCAGACAATGCTCTGGTGAAGCGGGTATGGAGGGAAGGGGGAATGAGCGGTTGGTAGTTTCGGTCTCTTTCGACTATTTTTGCAAGGAGAGTGTCATGATACATGCTCATTACATTGAGCAGAGAAGTGACTAAAAATCGTCAACACAGCAAAGAACATAGCTGGATGAGAAACTGACGGGCTTCAGACGCCAATTCAGCGTCTTTGAATCTGCCAGGGAGGAACCATGTTATCGAACGAAGAGAGGACTCGAGCGATGAGATAGTTGAGACGTTCTCTAGTAGAAACGCTTCGTAACGGGCGATGGACTTCGACATGGGCGGCGAAGGAACTCCAGGGTGAAATCACGTCCGTTGTTGAGCCGGTTTTCCCACGCGCCCTGCACACGAAGGCAACTTCTGTGTTATGGATAGAGTCGTTGCCACTCTTGAGGTCTGCTCGACGCCTGCTTCAGCCAACAAATATCCAATTTCTACTTTCTAATGCAGAGTTGATCATTCACGGTCGTTTTTGCAAAGAGGCACATATCAGGCATCCATCACATTGTTTCCTCTTCCTTCATGCAGCGTCCTCCTTTCCCAGACCATATCCGCCGTAGCCCTGTTCGAGGTCAGCTCGAACCCCATGATTCGCGCACTGCGAAGGGGTGGAGGTATATACAGACCACCGATACCCCAAATCAACTTAAGGTTGGTGACTAATTTTTGCCATAAATCGGGTTTTCACCTTTCCTAAGGTTCTGCTGCCACCAGGCATTGCTTACATGTATGAACAACTCCTTAAACTCGAGGATTATGAACTGCGCAAAGGATCTTCCCTCTCTTGGGAACGCATTCTCGAGATCCGCCACCTGAAGGACAGAATGATACGCAAATGCCAAAGACTTGCCAAGGGTCCCCTGACGCGGTCTTCCGGAGTGGCAGTCGGCCTTTCTTTTCAGACAATAGTCGCGCCCTCCGACTTTCGTCTCAGAGAAATGGAGAAATGGTTTCTTGACCAGCATGCTCGCACCCAGCAAAAACGACATGAGAAGGGTCCATCTACTCCCTGCAAGTGCTCAAAGTGCTCAGAGTCTCTTGCCAATCAGGAAGGTTCATTACAAGTTAAAAACTGTAAATCGGGCACAACGGCCAATCCTCCCTCACAATCCAAAGTTGAAATAGATCAACGACCTAGATACCTTTTGCAGCCTACCGCTGTTCCATTGTCGACTGAGAAATCCGCTCCGCTCTCATATCAAAGTAAGCCGACAGCTGCAGCCACCCCTCCATCCCCAAGGAGAGTTACATCGCCTCCCCCGCTCCCTCATCTTCTCCGGATCAGGAACCTCGACGCAGGGTTCGACCGATCTGACGACCCTCAGAGAATCGTGTCCCTCCCCACTGAGACTATAATAGCGAAACCTGAGTCGTCTGACTCTGAGCCAGAACCGTCGAAGCCT
>QLOM01020495.1:0-11345 GCA_003313785.1 Termitomyces sp. MG148 | reverse complement strand
GCTTGCTTTTTCGCCTTAGACCGCTTCAGGAGGCCTATAATGGCACGAAAACCCATAACCTATGCCCGCAAGAGAAATCGGGGTATCAGGAAGCCTGTCCCACAGATTATATCATCGCCTATTGTTACGATATCGAACCCTGACGAAGAAATAGCCACTTGTGAAATGCAGCGCCGAATGCTGAAGAGATCTCGTCAGGCTTGGAATGCTCCTGATAGTGGTCGGACAGAGAACGCAGAGCAACTTCCTAAGAAACCCAAACTGAATGGTCATCGCGCACACGAATCATTTCAGGCAGCTACTACAGTTTCCTCGATTCCAGTAGAACTTCGAACACCGCATAGCACTGGTCTCACTCGGGAACAGGTCTTCAAACTTGAATCATCTCGAGGTAGAGCTCTACAGTCAGAAGAATACGAACTTTCGCCTGTTCCTCCTGTGTTACCAACGGCATTTTGTAATGAACAAAGCCTCCCTGTGCGTGGCCTTGACCGAAAATTTTCGCACAAGACAAGCTCCAGTCATCTTAAAGAAAATGCTATTCCCGGATTTTCGAAATTGTCTTCAGAACCAAAACCTAACTCAACATGCCGTCAGAATTCCTCTAAACACAATGAAAAATTCAAGAACAAAATATTTACTCAAGGAATGCTCGCTAGCCCCTTTGCCTCGAAACCTTCTAGTCCGCAAAAATCGTCAACATCAACCCTCTCTTCTCAGGTCGGATCAGTGCAAGATTGCAAGACAAGTTTGAAACGAATACTTTCTGATACGCATTTCAATCCTAATCTCCCTTCGCATCGCACCCAAACACTGGCTCAGGCTCACAGCACCACTAATTCGCCTACCTCTCGGCACGAAGACGAATTGGTAAAAGCTCGCCGTCCTTCAGCACCTAGTGCTACTTCACAGCGTCCAGATGTTACTGCGTGGTTCTCGTCCTACAGCTCTGCAACTAATATTCGCGATCAAATTCTCTCATCTTCTGCTGACTTCTTCACAACGTGCTTCAAGAGCCATAACCTCGCTGTTGATTTTAATCGCCCTCCATCTCAGCTTTCCTGTAATCTTGAATACGATGAAGCGTTTTTCGGTGACGCTCTAGAGATCTCGACTCCATTCAAACCCAAGGGACAGCGCTCAAGTGACTCTATCTTTTTGAGCTCGCCAGATGTAGTAGAGGGACTGGACCTGGACTCAGGTTTGGATAGCCACACTCTCCACTTGCCTGACATGCATGTCACTCGCCCTTTGTCACTCAATCCGGATATTTTCGGGTCTTGGGTTACTGATAGTATTATCTCATCACCTACGCTCTCTCAAGGAAGTGCATATAGTCTTGTTGAGGAAGACAGGAATACTGCCTCTGAACTAGATCATGAATTGGTCAAACCCCTAAGTCTCCTTTCTTCATCGGGCGTAAAACAACCGTTGTCTCCATCAGACGTTGAATATCCAGAGTCTCTTCAGGATCTCTTCACTAAGCTAGACCTCAGAATTGACGACGGCATGTATTGCATGGATTCGTGTTACAGATTACTGATAACAAACACATACAGCAGGAAAACCTGCTCTGACGCGGACTCAATCCCTGGATCACGAGATTGACCGAATACCAGACGGAAAGCCTCTCCAATCGTATATTCCGTTTTCTCAGACCAAACAGGTTGCCGCCGTATCTGTAAACGAGAAACGTACTGGGCGTGATAGGCGTGGAACAATCCGTGCGTCCGATTTTCCCGTTGTCGGATCATCTGTCCTGGCAGGACCAAGAAGAACGAGGAGCGGGACTGTCGTTCAAGGCTCTACTCGCCCCCGCAGAGAGCGGAGTGACACCATCGTTGCTAGGCCATCCAACTCAGCCAACTGCCTTCCTGTACCGTCGATGCGTGCTGGCGACGTCACCATGTCCGACAGTACCGGAGATTCTGGGCGCCAAGGAGTCGATGTGTTGATGGCCACCACTGAAGAACAAGATGACGAGCTTTTGCTGAAGAGTAATTGGATTGACGAAGAGTGGGTTGTGGCTGCGCCGCCATCTCCGGTGCTTCCTCGTCGAAAGAGAAAAGTTCTTACGGAGTGCAGGAGGCGCTTTGAACAGAAGAAGGCGTCGGGCATCTGGGGTAGAGAACATGACCCTGATAATGGAGAAGATGATCCGTTGCTTCTCAAGCCATTGTAGGTTCCTTTCTATGTCTTCTTTGTCGAACCTCTGGAGTCTTCTCTCTATCAAAAGCTTCAGTGGTCTGTTATCAGTATCATAACAACTTGCTTTTCTTGTTGATCGTAACAGTTATACTCAACTTTGTAGTACGAAGATCAAATTATAAACAGGTCGATTTCTGAAAGATCCAACACAGCTTTTTTGTTGTGTACCGTGTCGCTTACTATCACGGCGTCTTTCCTGTGATTCTCTTGAAGTTTGAGGTTGTACGTGTGATGGTTTCTTAGGGAGCTTTTCACAGGGGGCGGCGGCGGCGGGCGGCCACCATACTTATTATAGTTAGTAAAAATTAGAGTGTGCAATGTAGTAGGATGCGAGTACACTATCGGAAATACTTGCCTTAGATATCTCGGTTGCTTCAAGTACTTAGTTCAAATGAATCTGCGTTTGGACCGCGATTGAACAAAGGGCAGTTCGATAATTGATATCGTATTGCTAATTGACTGGATCATTCTTACTGAATACTTCCTGGTCATCAGGGTTCGCATCTCATGTGGCGTTCTAATAATTAAACTACTATATGTAAAAGGAAACATAGAGGGGGTAGTCGCCGTTTAATACATAGTCAAAAACTGACATTGTGTGCAGTTCGAAACGCGCCTTTGCATGAAGTAATACTTTCGGCGTCTTGGCCTGTCAGCGTTGGGAAAACTCCAATTGGACCTTGAAGAAGTACACGGAAAAAAAAATTTGCTTTCTTTGTGAATTCCAAGTCGAGCATTGCTTCCTTTGATGCTATATTTTCCTCTCCATAAAAATGTGCTCGATTGTCATGGAGTCGGTATGTAAGCAACCCCCGAGCTATCGCTGTCTAGCCGAAGCATCCATGGGTAGCGATTTTTGCGACATCAGAGCCTTGGAATTTTCATTGGTTCTTCAAGGCCAGGATGATACCATTAATAATAGCTCCTTGCCGTATTTCTTCAGTATATTCCGATTCGGACCCGGTAACCTCGGTTACTTCCGAAGAGGTATGCAACCTCGACGGATGAAAGATGTCAGCCATCTTGGATGTTTTCTTACATACAAATCAACTCTGTGATAGGCATTGAGAACAGTCAAACGGAACATGGAGCGAAGCGTTTGTAGCCCAGGGGGTTTCCCTTCTTCTGTTTTCCATGTGACATGACGGCTCAGTCAGACATCGCACCGAACTGAAGCTACCAATGAGTCAGACTTTTGGTACTTGTCATATTCTTTGAACGTGCGAAAGATAATGTCACAATCAGCGGAGGCAAATGCACGAACGAGCTTGCAGGGTCAGGTCAGTCGTAAAACTAGATTGCATCCGGATATTGATGATCGCCGATCCTGCAGAAAAGTTGTCCCGCCCTAACCACCCTTTCCCAACTCAAGATTACCGCAGGGTCAGATTGGCATGGCGTCGATTGTCTTCTCTACTGGTGGCGTAAGTATGTATACGTGGCGGCATCGAGAACCATCAGAGTTACATGTATGTAGCTTTCTCGTAAGGTCGTAAATCGGTAGAGAGAAGTATCTTGTATCGGACGCGGTTTGTATTAAGCGACAGATACATTCCCTCCCCCATGTGATGTTTCCTAGCTAATGTGAGAGCTTCGTGGGTGGCGTAATCAATCCAGAGAGGTCAATAGCTAGAACATTGATGATTAAATCGACACAAACTAGACAAATACTAACTACGAGATAGTTCTGGGGTCTGTGGAGTCGAGCATGGAGAGGAATGATCAGGAGTCAAGGGTGATGGCTTTGATAGAACGAACCATATTATGAGTTGATTGGCTTTGACTGTGAACATGAACACACGGGTACGCGATGGATTCATAGACAAACGACATCAGAGCAAAGGGAGACCCAAACAGTATCAAGATGGTCATCAGCTCTCAGAAACTCTAGACCTTTTTCAAGCAGTCGGAAGACGGTCGCCTTTGGTTCATTGAGAATGGATTACAAGAGATCGCCTTGACACGAGGTTGGTCCGCAGATTCGGAACTTTCCTTGACATCGAAAATGCACAAACCTGAACTTGAAAAATTCTCCAACATAGCCTGCGATTATTGTCGGAATCAACAAGAAATCCAAATGCATTGAGATCGAGAAGATCGCAGTTTGTAAACAAACAGAAGCCAAAAAAATTCAGTAGCTGACAATACTAGAAATCACTCCTCGTCTTCATCCACTCCAGCCGACTTCCACCTCAGATTGCCCTCATAAAACCCGATCAGCTGATTTGTACATGTCAACGACCACTACCAAGGGAACTGATTGGGTAGACTTGCCTTCTGTGGGAAACGTTGAGAACATAGTTTAGAGTCTTCCATAATACGATCACCGTTTGTACTGCAGAAAGTTCAGAATTAATATCAATATAGAAATGGAGACGTACAGAGTAAAGTAAACGCGAAGGCTGCCGTCAGGTGCACGTTCAATAGTATCAATCGTCTCCACCAAAGGCTCCCAATTCTGAACACTCATATACGCCGACATATTTCCAACAACTACTTCACTCTCAAGAGGGTGTAAATCCTTGTCGAGATCAGTGGTGGCTCCATTCTTCTTGGCTTTCTTGACTGTTCTGTCTTCCGAGATAGATTCCTTTGCGCTTTGAGATTTTCTCCCGCGTTTCTTGGTTGCAGTACTGGCGGAGACATCTACGTCCTCAGAAGCAGCTGATTTTCGTGGCTTCTTCGGGCTTTTCGCAGCATCCAATGACTTCCTGGCTTTTTTGGGGTGCTTCTTCCAGAACTCCTCGATAAGAGTTCCTGCATTTCTAAACGACGCGATTAGCGCGTCGAGTACCGTGTATGAGAGACGGAAAACGCACCCAGCATCTTTTTCATCTACCCAGCTATTCTCGCTGGCATCATAGCCCTTCCATTTGACGAAATAACCCATCCTTCCCTGCGAAAAAGGTGAAACAATACGTGTCACGAAGACGGTGCGTGAAGATGATACACACATTGGGAAAAGATCCTCTTTTTGCATCGAGGATTTCTTCAATCTCATATTCCTCTTCTTCTCCTTCTTCATTCCCATCCTCTTGCCCTTCATTCTCATCAACCTCCATCGACTGTTCGCCATCTTTGCTCTTTTTGTCGACTGGTTCCTTCGGTAATCTTTCCACGTCGCTTTCCACGTCAGAGTGTACAGGTGAGACTTTTGCCATGGTGAAAATTCTGAGAGCAAGAAACGAGGACTGCGCGGTCGAAGAGAAAGTTGAACACAGCTGTCAGTTACACTCGTGTGAAAGGTTGCCTAAGCTGAATTTCAATTCGATCAACAAACCATGCATCGATACTTATTTCCACGAGAACCTTGATAGCGGTCACTGACTGTTGCGATGATGAGAGAAATATATTCTCATGAATACTAGCTTAGAGTAACAAAAGCACATTTCTGATAGATAATGATTCTTGAGAATCGACGCCGGACAACGAATTTAAAGAGGTAACTTGACCACTAGCAATACAAACAAGTGAGAAGAGAGAATATACAACATCATGGCTATCTTCGGCGACCAGGGCTCGCACTACGACCTCTGGGACCTCTGCCTTTTTTCGGGCCTGATGGGGGAGGTCGTACAAAGGCATAATCGCACTGTATCTCCTGCTCTAAAAGAGTGGTCCCAGAAGCGCCATCAATCGCCTTCTGAGCTTCAGTCATGGTCTCATATTCAACTAAAGCATATCCCTGGAGTGCACAAGCGGTCAAGATACGTATTGTAAAAAAAAAGTCACTTACCTTTACATATCCCGTGCGGCGGTCGAGATTCAAGTGTAAGTTCTTAATCTCTCCGAAATCGCCGAACTTGTCAAGAACATCTTCTTCGGTTGCTTCTTCATGAACATTGGTGACGAGAACTATCCATCCCTCGACAGCTGCACAGAGAATTTTTCTAAGCTTGAATTCTGATCAATTATGCGCGAGCACCCACAGCGTGCGGCTCTCGTATCAGAATCCTTCGTGAGTGTGTGCTCTACTCGATCATAAGTCTGCTCCGCAGTTACAGGTACGTCGTTGCCTCCTGGACCTGAGGTAAGTCAAGACAGCTTGTAAGATGGAGTTCTGTACAAACCTGTATTTTGGAAGCCTCGACCTCTTCTCCTGACTGCGCCACCCGCTAGATATCCTTTGAGGAAAATGCAGATTCAAGAAACAGTGCTCAACATACCATCGTCAATGTTCATCCCATCGTCCGACATTTTTGGGAGTTGTTGGTGGATTTGTGACGCAGGGGTAACGGCGTGACTACTGTGGCTCGTTTCGTCACCGGTCCCGGCCGGTCGCCGTGATTTGTCATGAAACATGGACCCATATCTGGGAAAGCTCGCCGAATCATCCTCCCTAAATTTGTTTTCAGCAAAAAAAGTCGTTGTCGCTGCCGTATACCCCGTCTATCTGGGCCAACGTCACTGTCAGAGACAGGAGGACGCTTCCGTTCATCATTCAATTAAATTCTTTGAATTCAGTAGACAGATGTAGACACATAGTACGGCCCCAACCCGACCGTTGAACGAAGGTGTCTTTTTGACAGCAGTCCTTATTCTGCTTCTTGCATTATGATCCCGATCCTTTCCCGTAGTAGAAGTCAGGTCCTATAAACCCATTTTTCATGGGTCATTTTTACCAAAGAGCCGTCTGTGCCTGATGTCTCCTGAAACCCTGAGTCTGGAGTCCTGATCTCGATTTGCGTTCGCGATGGATGTGACTTGGCTCTAACACGATTGCACACACCTCTTTCATAGTCATTTTTGTCGGCCCGACTCTGCGCTTTAAAGCGTGTCAAAAGTTCTGATCATCCACATTCGCCTCCACCCAGTCACCCTATCTTATTTTATAGGCTCTTGTGTCTCGTTCGAAACACGTCAATGAACTCCATGCCAATCATCAACCACCCGTGCACTTTCTGCTGTGCACCGACTTCTATGTGGTGCAGCCGCTGTCAAAGCGCGTGGTACTGCAGTCCAGAACACCTTCATGCTGTTTGTATTGTTTTTGTCGCCCTCGCATGATCCTCATTCTAAATACAGGATTGGCAACGTCACCGAAAAGAATGTATACCTGCTCAGACATCAAGTGGATACCACATGAACATGATCGCCACTCCCCCACCTGCCGAGCCACAGTTCATTGAAGTGTCCGCTATTCTTTTCGCACCTGAGGAAGGCACGTCAATTGCTACCCCTGACTTCATTTGACGTGATAACTAAAAATTGTGGACCTTTTTAGAACGTCCAAGGATTATCACTGTCAGATGTCGACCGTCTCATAAACCGTCACAGGGGATGTGCCCCACTCCTCTTGTTCAGCCTTACTTCCCAGACAATCAAACTGAAGGTATTGTCTTGACGCAGGGTCTCAATGGAGAACCTTTACGTTTCCCTTTGCATCTCTGGTACTCGCCATCGGCACTTCAGAAGGGAACCCCTCTTAACCGGGCGATCTTCCACATCACCTCCGGAGTTGCTCACAAAAAATGGTGTGGCACTGTTGTCGTTCTTAAGTTCAACGGATCCAGGAGACAAGGATATTCGGACGCAGGTTCGAATGACCTTCCGGCTCTCTCGGCCTATTTCCTCGCTTACAGTTAGATCATCTTGGTGACTTGAGTCCATCTGTGAGTGCCATGCGCTCCTTTCTTTGCGGCAAAGCTGATTTTCCAGTGATTAGTAAAAGTATAGGTTGTCACAGCGGTTCTTGTATACACCCTACGTTACTCACAATCTATCATATAAACTTCCCTTTTAATGATTCTAGGCTGTATAGTAGCCATTCCATTTCCTATGCTAATGAATCCATTGTCTGACCTATGTACTTCCCCGAGCAAGATGTGTTTTGCAAATTGACCCGAAGGAGGAAAGGCTCACTGACACATCAGAAGTGAAAAAAACAAGAAAGACAGTCTCTACATACAACATCAGTTATCAGTGATTAGGTTTGTGATTAGGCGGCGTTCCTAGGTGTACCCACTTCGCCGTGAAAAATACGTCAAAGACACCAGCTTCATGCTCCATATGTGCTGCATATCTTCGGCGAAGGCGCTGCTCGCGACGTTTCTCCGGAGGAACGCGGTATCAACGTTTTATCAGTGACATGCAAAAGGAAACGTCTACATAATCTTTTTTTTTGTTTTATCAGGCCTTGGTTGTGGCGGATCCGGTGAAGTCGGGATACGTCAGTTGTGGAAAGATTTGCGCAGTCACTTGATAAGTACCACGGCGAAAATTTTGAACTCCTAGTCTTTGGACACCCACAAAGTCCTTTGGTGTAGACGGGTGAAGATGGTCTTTTTATATTTTTCTGATCTTTCTGAGGGGGTTGCGCCGCGAAGGAGTGGTCAGCGTTTATTGGACCCACATGGAGAGAAACTTATAAGCGCTCAAGCGCTCACTACGCTCAAGGACGAATCAAGAAGCTGATCATTTGATCTAAATTTAGATGAATTGTGTCAGCCAAATTGAGTAATATCAAGAAACGCTGTACAATATCATGTTCACTGCATGCAGTCTTTCTCCCCACAATTCTGATACTCACTTCTAAGTATATGTAACAGCGCATCTCTAGTCACTGATTATAGTGAGAAATCAATCAAGCCGCATCGTTAGTCATGACTCTGGGTAACAGGCCGGAGAAAGGTATCCATCACGGTACCTTCCCCGTCAATATTCCCTTTGAAGTCGGCCGCAGTTGATTCTGTGAAGGGTTTAGAATACACCGGCGGCGGCGGAAGAGGTAGAGTCGCAAACCTCTACACTGTGACGCCAACAATGAGTATGCACATATCAATAGTTCGTTGCCACAATCCGCCCCCATCAAGGTTAATTAATGTTAAAAAAGCTAAGAATCATTGAAAACAGGACAGAGCTCAATTTTTGAGGGTAAGTCGGACTGATGAAATGATGACCAAGGTTTTGACTGGTTTTGATCACACTGACGATTGTCACAAATTTGAACTTTTTCGTTTTCACTCCATAAATCATGATAGACTTCACGTCCTTCCCTTTGCGGCCTGACCATGCTTATAATATATCGCATAAACACCACCCTGACGTCGCCGAAGATATCGCGATGGACTTGGACGATGATCAGGACGCTTTTGAGTGCGGCGGATTGAAATTAACCTACCCAGGAGAATCGTTAGCTTCATCTCAGGCGTACATGAGGTGGGTGTACCAGTTCCAATCTCTGAATAACACCAATACCAAGCAATCTGCACAAAAGAGGTCATGGGACATATGTGGATAACGAGGAAGTCATTGCGTCTGTTGCAGGTACCATCGAGCGAGTCAACAAGTTGGTAACTGTTCGTGCAACACGCACGAGGTATGTAGTGTCCCCTTGTTCCAAAGCTTCGTGTTTCCGGATTCGATTTGTACAGATACCATCCAGAAGTAGGAGACCTTGTGGTGGGCCGAATAACGGAGGTGTGTGTGTTCAATGGTCAATGGCAAAAGAACTTCACGATTGACATCTGCTTCGGCCAGGTACAACCACGTCGGTGGAAAGTCGACGCAAACTCCAGACAGGACGCGATTCTAATGCTGTCTTCAGTCAACTTGCCAGGAGGTGTACAGGTAGCGTGTTCTATCACGATCATGATACAGCGACTCTGATCATTCTTGTGCCTAGCGACGCAAACTCGAGAGCGACGAGTTGCAGATGCGAACGTTCTTTGAAGAAGGTGATCTATTGGTTGCAGAGGTGCAAGCATTCTTTTCGGATGGGGCTATGTCGCTACACACACGATCTCTGAAATATGGCAAGGTGAGCCGTGCGATGTACATACATACCACATGGGATCCAGATTGACGACTTCCGGCCAGCTGCGAAACGGTCAACTTGTTACTGTGCCCCCTATCTTAGTCCGACGCCTCAAGTCACATTTCATCTCGTTGCCGTGTGGCGTTGACCTTATTCTCGGCTTAAATGGATATATATGGGTGAGTAAACATGTCAAGGAGAGCGATCAAGAGGGCGAGGAAGGGTTCGATGCGGAAGCAGTGTATTCTAATTTGAACGACGTGAGTCCGTATTTTCATTCATATCTTTTTTTTCAATAACCACCGAAATGGTTTCTAGAATATCGACGAGTCAACTCGGATGGCTATATCCAGAGTCACAAACATTATTCGTGTTTTCGCTTCACATTTTGTACCATTAAATGACACGCTTCTCCTCGAGGCGTATGAATGGACAGTAGACCAAGAAGGCGGTGCAAAAGGTCTTTTGCAGGAGGATGTAGGCGATTCACTTGTAGCGAGCATGACAACAAGACTATAGAACATCTGTCACGGGCTACCTCGTCAACACACTCATGGATGTGTTCCTGATCTCTTCATCTCGAAAGGTTGTCATAAGCCCCCTCTTCCTCGCGATCTGCTGCCCCCTCCTCTGTGATGCTCAGTGTCCGACAGTGCTTGGTGCGGTCGCGTGCAATATTCTTCTTATTATTATGACTATGGTGCGATATTACGATTATTAGGACTATGTTGCGATATTATTATTATTACGACTATGTAAGGCCTAAGACATGAGACTGACTATACCTCATCTTCACTATCGTCATCCTCTTCTTCTTCTCCTTCTCCGCTCTCATTTTCGTTGTTTTCTTCTTCGTCTTCTTCGTCTACTGTTTGGTCTGGTGGATTTGGGGGGGCTTGATGATGTGACGGTTGCGGGTTGTGGTGAGAAGCCCCACTCGCCATTTTCCTTGCCTGCAGAGCGCGTTTCGCCTCCTCCTTTGTCTCATCAACAGGCAAGAGTTCATCCATCGCAAGATCTTTCCATCTTAGTGCACCATTAATTCCTCCACCACCATAGCCCATGTCTTCAAACAAGGCTCTAGATGAGGGGTCATACGGAGGACGTGGTCTCGCTGCCGGGTGTTTGATGTTCGTCGGGTTGCCATAAGGATATGAAGGGTGAACCTGAGAGGGCAGAACTGGGTCCCATGTCAAATGCAATGTAACAATGATATTCTTGAAACACACTGTCAGAGTCGTCAGGATTCGGGGGAACCATATGGGGTGGAATGTCAAGCTCTAATAAGGTTTTTTTTGTGGTCAGAAGGCCGAATTGTCATGTATGCTGGAGATTACCACGAACCATCATCAGACAACTCCCCTTTCATGTAGTCAGTCGT
>QLOM01020447.1:0-10596 GCA_003313785.1 Termitomyces sp. MG148 | reverse complement strand
CTCAGGTTCTCATCAGGGGCCGTCAGATATTCGCTCCTTACACTCTATGCAACATTTGGATCATGTGCAGCAATCACCTCATTCTGAAGTACATCCTAACGATTCTGCGTCTGTTGTGGACGACGATCATGCATCTGCTCTGGAAGGATATCTTCGTCAGAAGGGAGGTGCTGCTGCATCCCCAGCGGCTCTTCCTGTTGATGATGGAACCTATGTGTTCAAATTCCGAACTCCGAGTGGGCGGACACACCGATTCCAAGCTCGGCACGACGATATTGAGCATCTCCGTGAAATTGTGGCTGGTAAACTGGCTACCGATCCTTTCTTCACCGAGTGGCAACCGACTTTTGAGTCAAATGTCCGGCCCGACCCCATTGACTTCCATCTCTCATACACCGATGCCGATGGCGACAGTGTCCTTGTCACCTCTAACAGCGATGTCACTGACGCTGTAAGTGTTGCACGGAAAGCAGGAACTGATCGTGTCGTACTGTTTTTACAAGGTGGTAAGGGCTGGGCAGAGGCAGGTGCTGACAAAAGTGAAGCCAAAGCTGCTGCTGCTATCGCCGCTGCTGAGAAGGAGGTCAAGGAAGTCGAGAAGCTCGAGGCACTTGCACCTGAAACCATCTATACCCCACCGCCATCTGCGCCTGCACCTTTCCAAGGAGAGGTATTTGGTATACCCAAGGATCTCTTGCTGCCTGCGAGCATTGGGGTGTTGGCAGTGGTCATAATTGGAGTCTTTACCATGTCGCGTTTGACGGCAAATAATTATTAGACTATTAATTATACATGTCATATCACGATTTTGTTTTTAAAGGCCGCGAAGATTTCCGCTCACGTGGCAGCTTGATCGCGTTCCAAGAGCGGCGTCAATTATCCTTCAACTATACTTGTGGCTCTTCAGATGCCCAAGTCTGAACGCGACGATGTCTTGACAACTCTGGTGGCACAGTTTTCTCTCATGTACCTTCTATAAAGCTGAACCTTTTCCCAGTCCTCTCGGATATTCTCCGCCATGGTCAATGACCTGGTCATGGATGTCACTCTACAGGCCCACCAGGAGGTGTTGCGAGGTCGTATGCTGTGCCCTGTGTGCAATACATAGTGCGTCTGAGCTTCACCTTCTTTGTACTCGCTCTTACGGCCGATTTCCAGTTGTAGTGCAGGTAACCGGCCGGTCTAATCTTGAGCCATCATATCCTAAGGCATTATGACAGCGCATGCTCCTGGACCCTCTGGCATGACCTCTCAGCCAACCATCCCAAGCTCGCGTCCGAGCACGCCGGCATTCGCTCTCGAAGGGAAGGCGGCAAATTCTGCCGGAACAGGCACAAATACACCAACGAGTGCGAAGGATGGTAATCTTTACTTGGAGTGTGTGAACTGCTCCCGTCAGGTACGCCTCACGATTTTGTTGAATCTAGTACTTACTTACGACTCGCTGTAGATTGCGTCAAATCGTTACGCGCCTCACCTTACCTCATGCTTGGGCCTCAATACGGCGCGACGGGGTGCCGCACGCACCAATAATAAGTCCAAGTGAGTGCGAATACTCCTTGTTACCTCTGTTATGAAGTCGAGGGCGTGTTGTTCTGCTCGTAGACCCCCTTCTGAAGCAGGTCGATCTCTCTCCCCTGCCTCCGACGCCGGAGCTGTTTCGGAGGAAAGTCCAAAAGCCAAGGCCAAAGGCAAACCGTTGAATAAGCGTGTTGGTATGTACAATAGTTTTTCTTTGCTTTCTGTAGTGCTGTAACATTTCCTTTGTTCTAGATGAGGCGGAGTTTAACCTCAAGCGCAAGAGAGTCAGTGGATCCATTCTTAGTAGAACATGTATCGATACTTTTCCCTCAGCCTGCCTCCCCTCAAATATCGCCTGCCAAGAACCAGAAGAAACAGAAGACGTCTGGTACGGCCTTTAATTAAATCTTTCAGTTCTTTCTCACACCCCCTAGGATCTCCTGTCTCTAGGCTTAAGGCAGCAGCGGAATCATCTGGATTAAGGAATAATGTACGGATCCAATTTTATTCCTTCTGTGCTTCCGTACATATGCCTTTCAGTCCCATTTTTCACCTTCCAATTCTCAATCAAAAATCCCTTCGAAACTCCGGGATTCCTCGACTGCCTCTTTCATAGGAGGTTCTTCAAGTCCTAATTCATCTCGAGACTCCTCTCCAGGAGGCATTACTACTGCTACCCCCGCCTCATCTTTTTCACGGAGTCCCCATATCATGAACAAGGCTCTTGCGAAAGGCGCAGCCAAGGTTAATGGTGTTGGGCCGCCTCGACGCCCAAGCCCCCCTCGGCCTCCTTCAATACATGTTCCTGACTACTCCATTGGTAAGTGTTCGAGGTCGCTGTTTCGTCTGGTCTGACAGAATTCTGCTTTCTTGCAGATGTCGAGGGAGAGGAGACAGGCTCTTCAACCGATACGGACAGTTCATAGTCACGCAGAGTTCTTGCTTGCTTCATTGTGTATTATATCGTCGCACCATACGGAGTGTTTTGGAAGCTTTGCAAGGCCAATACACGGACGTCTATACCGTAATATGTACATAGGTAAATATAGTTGGAATATTATAGCCCTTTCTATGTTGACAGGCAGGTCCAAAATTTTTCTATTCCCTTTGCATTGGACTTGAATATTTGGATGATGATCTGTCTGAACCAAAACATTGCTGCCGCTTATGTAGGACTGCATAGAGTTCGAGTTTTCTGATGTGATTGGTGTTTTTGCTCATGGAAATAGATGCTAAATTTATTGAATACTTTTCTTATCATGAAAGTACGAAGATGTTATCTGTTGTTAAAAACAGCCATTTTCTTGGATCTCACCTTGGATCTCGTTTTGTTAACTTTAAAAATCCAAAAATATCTTCCTGCCGCCGACATGAATGCTTCGAATCACAGTGGTCAAGGTAAATCCCATGGTGTTTAAATTCTTCCGTTTCGTTCATATTTTGACTTCAAAGTTACGGCGTACATTGTGCTTGCCACTGTCTCGCTCTTCCTGGGCTACTGGGCTGGAGCCCAGTCACATCGATCAGTGAACAATATCATACCACATCAAAAGAAAACGGGTGATGACGATTTGAGCTACGATAGCGATGCTTCAAGTTCGAATGGGGACGTCGATAACTCTGCTGCTCTAGGCGTCGACAAAGCTGAGGAATACAAACTTGTGCGAAATGTATATCCGATGATGATTTTTCCTTAACGAATTATACAACAGGTTCTTGTCGTTCGAACCGACTTAGGAATGACTCCAGGCAAGATTGCAGCCCAGTATGCATCGCTATTCCTTCATTATCGTTTGTTATAAGGGTCTCATGGACTTTTTGCGCAGATGCTCGTGAGATAGTAGTTGGTTATTTTAACGTCGTGTGGACCTCTAAACTATGACCAGACATGCAACATTGGCTTGCTACAAGACACTACAATACATGAATCCTGCAGTATGTGAACCATATCCCAGAGCTTGGTTGATATTTAAACTTTTTCTCAGATTCTGCGGCAATGGGAACGAACAGGGTGAGTTGAAGCTTGCCTGGCGTTGCTACAACTCAAGCAACATCGTTACTAGGCAAACAAAGGTTGCTCTTCGATGCAAAGACGAGGATGAGTTACTCTTGCTGCAAGCACAAGCTCAGAGTTTGAATCTTTGCGCTCGTTCGATCCAGGACGCGTCAGTCCAGTTCTTATCCATAGAAGGCGCCGTGACTTGACTGATCTCTCCTACAGTGGCAGGACTCAGATCGCGGCGGGTTCGCGAACGGTACTTGGGATTGCAGGTGAGATGTCGCAATATTTCTGCAATAATAATTCATAAAGGACATAGGACCAACACGGTTGATCAACCAAGTGACGGGGAAACTAAGGCTTCTGTAGCGGGTAGATTAGATCAATACAAGTACTTGGACATCAACTTGAACAAACACAAGCTATTTATTCGTCGTCAACAAGCCTGATTTATAGCCATCCACAAAATCACAACTCCCTAATAGACGGCGTTTATCGTCCGCCTACCGCCATGTCTGCACACAATCCCTACTCCAATGACTCCTTCCCCGCACTTTCTCCACACGAAGATTACAAGGCCTCCTACGACAATCTCATCGACGATTATGCCAGACCCTTCGCAGCCAACTCCAACCACCAGACGTTTGCTGTAGAGTCTCCAAGTCACCGCAGAGGCACGTCCTCTCCGTTCAGCAAGAACATCCCCTCTCAGTCCGATGACACATTACACGAACCACCTTCCAACGTGTCCTATCCGCCCTTACCTGTGAAAGACGTAGAGTCTGAGAGTATATGGCACCGGGTGAGTCAATTGATTTCTCTCACAACTCTGTCTTATCCAGTTGCCAGTTGCTACCGGACTCTATCGCATGTCGTCTATATATTGTCACCGTCCTCATAGAGACTACGATTGACTTGTCAATAGAAGGGGAGCTCCTGCTCCGGCTTCGGTCACAGACTGAAAACGACACCAACCAAATAACGTCGCGAAAGATGCCTGTGTATCTTAGCATTTTCGCGCTTGCACAGTATGTGTACTGCTCAATCAAATTGTTCTTTCTATCTGATACCATGACAATCAGCGTATTTCAACTAGTGATGGCAGTTGACGCTGTACACGCGCGAAATACACTCCAGTTCTTCTGCTTAGCGTGAGTAGTTCAAGAACCAAATTCGTTCGTTCCTCTTATATCCTTCAGTGTGTTCAATGCGCTTTTCCTCGTTTATGCCATCATTCAAATTGGAGAAGTCCGCGAAGCTTTATTAAACGCTCCACAAGGTGTAAAACCCTTGACTACCGTTATACCCATCGTGATAGCTATATGTGAAGTCTGCTATATTGGTCTTGCTTGGAAGATCTATCACGAATTCGGATGGAAGGTCTACAAGTTTTTGGGAGCAGATAGAGCAATCAAGAAGATGTACGTTAATTACCAGGTCTATGAGTGTCTGGTTAAGTTCGACGTCTTTTTCTGGGTTGGATTCTCGGTACAATTCATATGGCTGGTGTTGCAGAAGAATGACTGGGAGTACTATGTGACTTGTGCGGCATTGCCACTCTCTATTGTACTTCTGGTGGAGGGGCATCTTGCTGCAAGGCACGAAAATAAATGGATGATGGCGACTTTTATGTCTGGATGTATTGGCGCCATGATCTATTTCATCTATAAGGTCAGTGTTGTGTTACAACCAGCAATTCTCCGTTTTACCACGTCTACTGTTCTAGCTCATCAAAGTCTTGATTCTAAAAGACACCAATCAGTTTAAATTTGTATGGAAAACCCTGACAGTGTTCTGTGAGTTTTCGCATCTCATTCTTGCTACTGTCTTGACTTTTTTTCTCAGCAATCATTGCTATCGTTCTCCTTTTTTTGACTATGGCGTTATCTGTAGTCATCCTGAGGAACTTTGGTCGTGGCTTGAAAGACGCATGTGAGTTTAGGTATTTCCCAGCTTTGCTATTGTCTAAATCTGTAATCAGTGGAAAGGAGGAGCAAATTGACACATGGTGGTTATGCTTCTCAAGCACATCGGCGGGCCGCCAGTACAAATTTGAACCGGATGAGCATCAATTAAATTCCCATCCAAACCCACGACTTGTTACGCTATATGTATCTGATTTACCTAGCAAGACCTTACATGGAAAACGGACCTTCATGCATCATGGGCTTTTGCTATCTCTTCAAGCTTCTGCATACTATACAAGACCACATTCATTTCATACGTGTATACCTTACTCGATTCCATATATCTTAGATTCTATCTATTAGGGTATCCTGTTGATCAAGTGCACCCGCCCAGCGCTGTTTCTTTCCCGTAACCCCCCGTTCCTGTCGCACAGTACCTAGATGTATCATTATTCCCTGTGGTTATTGGATTATTGGTTTTTATATTGGAGTATAATACGTGGCCAAATATAGTTGCAGAACGTTTACAGCTCCGACGTTGATTCCCTGAAACACATACGGTACCAACTAGTGTTCCTCCATGTCTCAACGGTACTTACACCAACTCACCATATTTATCCTCTTCTGAACTCTCTTCAAGCATACGGCAATCTGCATCTCTCCGCGACAGATCAAACCTCCTTGGTGTGACACCGCCGTCTTCTGGCCGTTCGTCTCCTTTCAACGGCTCCTCTCACGCAGCTCCGAATGGACATCGCTATGCAGATGACCTAGAAAGTCAGAACGATGAAGCCATAGAAGGACTCAGTGCCAAGGTCAAGCTGTTGAAGGAAGTGAGTAAGTATATGGACGACAACACCACGTGCCGACCTCAAATCATCCCTTTTCTACATAGATTTCGATGGGAATTGGCAGCGAGGTTCGGGAGTCCGCAGTGCAGCTGAGCAATATGGTACGCATCCTCTCTAGAAAACATGGCCGAAAACATATGTCTCTCCTTCCTTTAGAACGACGCGTTTGCGGAGACGTCGGGGATTCTACAAGGTACATTTCGGCGGATGAACAACATGGCGGAACGACATGGATGTCGTTGGCTCTGGTATATCGTCTTTCTTATTGTTGTTTTCTGGTTTTTCATTATAGTATGGTGGTTTCGCCGGTGACGCGGTCCAATACGATGTTTCCTTCATCTCGTACCTTGTCCAAGACATATGCCAAAGGCGCCCCAATCTCAGAAAGTGTCAAAGCGACTCTACTACTGGTACACTTTAGATTATTACAAGATATACAGGATAATAAACAATCTATATCCGCCATCACCGTTCATCTCGTAATTTGGCATTGCCAATCTCCCATATCATGCGTCGCCTTAAGGCTGGCATATCTTTTTGGGTGAAGCGAATGACATCGTCGCCTCTTGACAGCCCTTGTAAGAATTGACAAGTGAAAACGCCACAATCGTACCCATTTTCCTGCTGTGGCTCCTGATCATACAAATAAGCAAGGTAACAATAAATAGGTTTGGTCAACTTACATCTATTGAATGATCCTTCCAATCCGTGAAATCGAAGGGCGTTTTCTTCTTATTCCGATGCTCTGAATCAAGATATGCCCGTAGTTTCTGTGGTGAAGTGAGCGGATATCCATTGGTGGATCTTGACTGTGTCACATACCTTGAACACCACATCTCGTCTAATCCCCATGCTGTCAAAGGATTCTATGCGTTTTTTACGGAAATTGATGGCTGCACTCGTCCAGTGAGCATTGCTATGGTTGATTGGAATAAGGATGACGTCCTTAGAGAAGATGTCGATCTGCGAAAAACCCATCAGGTCAATTGAACAAGACATTATTTCAATCCCTGTGGCTACCTTCTTCGTCCATTTCGCCAGGCGACCTTTCTCGTATCCCTCCGTGAGCTTTATCCAGAAAAACGTACTGAAATAGTGTATATTAAGGATTTGCATCCCATTCGCCTTTTGCTTTGGAGGATTCTCTTTGCACTCATCGGAACGTCCCAAGAGTAACGCTCCGTAGAAGTTGATGATTTCGTCATTGAGCCATTGACCAGGCAGCAGACGAGACAGATCAGCATCATTGACCTGCTCTCTGGCGTACCTTGATACAATACCTTGCTTCTTCAGGATGATATCAACCTGGGCATCATCCTTCAAGGGTAGAGGAGTTGGTGGTACAGGTTTTGGACGAAGAAACCGTTCAATGGTTTCATCCTTGAGGCGCTGAGATAAGCGAAGCTGCTCGAGCGTGGGGTGAAAAGGTCGCGGGGGTCGCGGCCTGCCATGGAATCAGAGGTCAAGTAGCTTTAATGTCGGCTAGAAGCACGCACTCATTGAGTGTGGCCTTTGCGCGATCAAGGGCACGACGTAAGAAGTCTATATCGGCATTCTAACATAAAATAAGGTGATTCTCTGAATGAAAGGACAAGTTAAGAACCTACATCTGAGTATGAATGTCGTCGAGGTGAAGATTCCCTCTCTTTCGCGTGGAGATTTACCATGGACGACGAAGCTAGAAACTGATGAGAACATAGCCGTAAAGAGAATGGGTGATGCACACGAGAGAATGCATTGCGATGATCAAGCCTCTCCAACTGGGCTTGAAATGCCAACAAACCTGTACAGAAGTAAGATTTGGCGTGCCCGCAAGGGAGACAAGAGTTTTTACTTTGAAAGTCTGAAAAGTTCGAGCTGTAACCTATGACATGGTGAGCCGGGGAGCTGTTCATAATATAGAAGTACAGCACACACCTCTACTCTGTTTGATCATATACAGCTTCCTCTGAATTTCTTCCCTGTTTTTCTGGTTCTCTGCTTTGACGTTGTCTTTATGCTGGGCACAGTGAGTGCAAACTTGCCGGGTAAAAGAGCTGACTGACTGCTTTTGCAAAAATATGATTGCGATTGCGATAATTGCGCGGTATGGATCCACCCACACCACTCTTTCTGCTCGAATTCGGTGGCAAAATTCCATTGACAGGAGTTTCGTTATTAGATGAATGGGTTTCTGAAGCGAAAATTGCACGAGGACTGCTGTGTTGGCCAGTGCCGTGGTAACAAGCCGCGAGCTGTTGGGATTCTCTATCAGGGAGTAGGGGACTACACCGTGGACGGAGACATTTAGACGCGTGTTCTTCAGGTGGTGGTCGACTTACTTTAGGGAAGCTGGAGATGTCCGATCTAACAGGGGTGGTGAGGGAGAATCTGACTCGCATGGGGTATTTGCTGCTAATTCGGCACGCGGTCAGGGAGAGAAGGGGTGAATTGTTCATCTACGCACGTCGGGCTGAGTAAACGACTGCTCTGAGAGTATCTGAAGCAAGTGCACCAAACTGCTTGTAGAAATCTTTCCAGCGCAGTAAGAGCCCAGGTTGCTCCGAGGCGGTGGGATTTCCTCGGTCGTGGCCAACCATTTTCGTGCGACGCAGCTTGGGTGAGTGGGGAGGTTGCAATGGTGCTTCGGCTGGGCGTTTGCGGGGGTTCATAGAGGCCCGCTGCGTGGGTCCAAGAGATTCGGCGTCGAGGTGGACGAGGGAAGGAACTGCAATCGGATGTCGGATGAGAGCGAAAAGATTGATGCCAGCTCTTGCTCTTTTCGATCATCGTTATGTTTGAGCCAGCGTCCAATTTCAAGGTACTCTTATCGTATTTCACACCTCTCTATACTGCATCCCTTCCCCTTTCCCCTCCATCAGCATCCTAGGTCAGACGATGACGATGACGATGACGATGACGGCGTTTCCATCGTTTCACGCACACCCTCTCCTACCCCGATGGATGTAGACGCCGACGTTTACAAATATGATGAATACGTTCGAGGCGTTCCTCATGAAGTCATTACTGTTGAGACCAAAATTAAGCCCACTAACAAGGGTTTCGCCATGCTCGAAAAGCTCGGTTGGACAGAGGGCCGGTCCTTGGGCATCTCCGGTGACGGTAGGTTTTTCATCTTCATTGTCTCCCCATGACACCCAAACTATACCAGGACGTGTTGACCCGATCCCTTTTCAAATCAAGACCGACTTGACTGGTCTAGGCAAAATCAGTCAAGACGTCCGTATGATAGAGACCACCGTATCTCAGCGACGCGGTCTGGACTCCGAAAGGCAACAAAAAGAGACTGAAGATCAGCGCAGAGCTCGAGAGGTCATGAACTTCCATCACCAATGATACATTGACTTCTGACATGACTTGTAGGAATCAGTGGCTCGGAAGTCAGCCCTTGAAGACGAACTATCATCGACTCTCAAGGCGTTCTACTGTACACTCTGTGATAAACAGTTCAGAAACGTTGCTCAATACGATGAACATACAAACTCTTACGCTCACCATCACAAGGCGCGTTTCAAAGACATGCAGGCTAATGTGCGCCTCAAACCTAAGGACGAGATTGACAAGAGGAGAGAAAAGGAGAAGAAACGTGAAGAGAAAGAGTTGCGGAAAATTGCAGCAGCCAACGGAATCAAAATGGCAAAACCTACAACGACGGCACAGGATTCCCCGCCAACAGCGACCACTGCTCACGAAGTAGAGCTTCCGCCGCCACCGAAACGAGCTGGTTGGACGACGGTATCAGGGTCTGCACCCTCACAACCGGGAGCTAGAAGTGGCTGGACATCCATTAATTCCTCAGCGGCACCACCTCAATCTTCTCCCATCACAACACAACCTTCAGCGCCTCCAAATAATTCGACGATCAAGCCTACTTCAAATCCTGTATTCAGAGCGGCTGGCTGGACATCGCTAGACCATGCGAGCTACGAAGTCGTACCACCACCAGTAAAAAATCCTCCATCATCGACACCTCACGCTCCACAAGGTTGGTCAAGCATACCTCCGAGCGAAAGTTCGCCAGCCGAATGGTCTCGTCCAGTCACGCATCCCTTGACGACTTCATCGTCGGCTCTTCCATCCAAGCTCACACCTATACCATCGGCTTCCCCAGAACCACTTCAACAAGCCCGTTCTGGATGGCAGCAATTTCAGAAATCCAACCATAAACGACGTTGAATCTGTCCGAGTCCTTGAAGAATTCTTACATTGACAAATGTGTACTCTGCTTTTAGTATATTTTGTAACACGAAATATGAGGGAATAATGTTTCAAAGTCAACTTTTATGAAAGGCTGCGATTGATGTAACAAAAGTATATA
>QLOM01020446.1:0-14965 GCA_003313785.1 Termitomyces sp. MG148 | reverse complement strand
TGATCATATTGTTTCCACCTCCATAGCTTGAGATCTTCAGCACGAGGTATTGGAAGCCAAAGGATTACAAGATCGCGAATGCGTATGGTGATTTTGTATTCTCAGAGACCTTTCTGTATCAGGTTAGGTCGATCATAATATTGGGAGTCCACCAAGGTTTTCGTGCGAGCGATGTAAAATTGAGTCGGCCAGCAAGTCTGAGGACATAACAAGGGATCTTAACAAGAGCGGTGAAATGGGAGGAGGGAAATGGACCGAGCTAACGCGGCTACATGGATCAGGTCAAAAGCTGCTTGAAAGCATGACATTGTCGGCAAAGAAAGACAAATGAAAAACATATCACACACCACAATCTCAATTGTCATCATCGTCATCGATGACAATTACCTCAGGGAGAGGTTTTGCGCGAGGCGCTGAGGCTGATATGAGACCTTTCGTGAGTGCGAAATAAGTCTTCACCACCGTCGACGTAATATTCATGAACACTGCTGCTGGCACCTGTAGAACTGACGCAGAGATATTGAGAATAGCGGCTGGTATAACTTGGGCTGCAACTTTCAGTCCCTTCATTTGGTGATCGCCCTTCACAGGTTTGACTCTCTCAACCACCCTATTCCTTTTCCAGCCGCTAAAACTCCCAGAACTGTTGTTAGGATATTCAGGAGACAATAGACTGCTCCTATAATGTGTAGAGTCTAAACGACGCATCGGGAGGGGTTGTTGAACGGTGCTCTTGTCCTCGGCTTTGGATGTCATTTTTCCCAAGAGCATTCCTCGTGTGAGGTACGACTGTTGGCAAGACAAGACTTGTTTGGTTTGCATCCGCCTAACAGCATCTTCTGCTGTGGTAGCTCCTCGCCATGGGCCGGGCGGGAGACGAAGTGGCGCAGACGAGTGCGTGGCGTGAATTAGATCTGCGGCATTGATGGATGGCCCAGGGAACTTGGAATGGTATAAGCATGAATGCGGGCGTGAATTGATGGAAGGGACGCGAGCTATTTCTTTAGCAAACCATTTAAGAGCCGTTTTTTCTTCATCTTCGCGAAGAGAGGGGGTATGGTTAAGCAAGTGGGCGGGGCGGATGAGGGTTGTAGAACGGTCCGAGGTTGTCTCCCTTTTGTTACACAAGAAAGGGAAAGGTGGGGATGGAACGTGAGCCGTGTCAATGACGGGCCATTCAGGGGAAGGATTGGGTGTGCAGATATCGTCATAGACAGTGGGTAGTTGGGGAAGAGGGTGGAATGTTTCAGGATACAGCATGGGTTGGGAGTCACGCACTGGAACAGTGGAATGCAGCTGAGCAATGAGAGGATACGGAAGGCTTGTACAGATGCCAAAATGGTTCCTCGGCATTGCTAATATCCTTCTATAGGTTGAAGTATCGTCTCTGTCTAAATTAAATACGCGTCAATCTGAGATCAGGAAGGCGTTGGAAAAAATACTTACCTTGCATTACTTCACCAACACTGTCAATGTCCATCGGTTCACCAAGTGGTAGGTTCACTACCGAAACAAGATGTTGTAAGTCATGATTCCAGCTTTACGAAACGGGACATACTTTCTACGTTTATATCATCATCCTTTGATATGGATGAAAGGAAGCCCATGTTTTCAGAGACAAAACTAGTAGATGGCTGCGTAAAATATTGGGGTTGATAATGAGCGAACTGAGGGTTGAACACTGGAGACGGGGCGAGACTCAGGTTCTGAAAGAGTTGTTCCAAATGATGTACGGATGGAAACAAGCCCAGGTTACGCGAAGAAAAGGTGTTCAGAGATAGCGGATTACCGACAGATAGTGAAGACTTGGAGGGAGGAGTGAGTTCTGGAGGCGGAACGCTACTCAGGCTCTGGAAGGATGCTTTTGAAGAGTCTGTGGAAGAAAGGATAGGTTGCGAGATACTAAGACGTTGTGGATGGGTGAAGTGAGGTGTGAACACTGAAGGCGAAAGACGCGTCAGGTTCTGGGAAGGATTGTTGTGCGGTGAATGTTTCTTTGAAGACGAGGGAGCCTGCAGAGGGGTGTAGACGGGCATAGGAGAGGCGTGCGCCCAATATCGTTTAATGCTTCTGCGTAGACGCACCATGGTCGTGATAGAGAGAGAATAATCTGAATTGTTAACCGCATTCTCAGCTGCTTTTATACAGACGCAGGGATTTGTCTTTGTTTCGTTGTAGTCATCCACGGTTCTGAAAACCACGTCAGCCGCACGATGAATTTGGCATATATTCTCTCCTTGACAACAATGAAGCTGCGAGCATGCAACTGGTGTTGTACAGGTTTGACAATTGCAACTACAACAACTTGAAACTAGTCAGACGTGCTTTACAAACCTGTGCCATGTTAGTTTCCAGCCCAAGTCAAACTAGACGCACAAACGTGCGTAATATCTACACCAAGAGAAGCATGAATGGTGACTTAAAGATCTTGATACAGACGTGTAAGTATGACATTCAAGCCTCTTCGTAAGTCCATAGCCAGGAGATAGTAAACCAGATAATGGACAGTGAGATGAGAAGTCAAGAACTGTTGCGGGGTAACACCTTAGGCCTTGCGACGCGACCGTATACGACTCATCCTTATCAGAGGTCTAATTTGAGTCGGCGATGGCGTCATCTGGATAACCAGAAAACAGCCTTGGTCTGCTCGGTGCCGGCATATACCCAGATAGTGCAAAAAGTAGATCACCACTTCGAGATATTCTTGGTCTCGGAAAGTTTCATTTGCGATTTAATGCATTGATGCATGATGGGGTGCAGAACGTGGTCAGCAAGAAAATCTGAACGCCGAAAAACCAACTTTACGCTGGTGTCACGTGCTAAGTATCACATTGAACGCGGTCCTTTACAGCCGCGATCAACTAGTAACTCGTAACTGGACTGACCCGTCTCGTCCAGAGTTTCGTCTTTCTCGCCGCTCTCTTAATTGCGGCTTTCTCAATAAGCTATGGCATTTAATTTCGAGTCTCTGGAAACCCCAATATTCAAAATCTTGTCCGCTCCTCACACTGACTTGACGACGATCAGCGCGAAGAGTGTTCGTCGTCAATTGGTCAAGGAAGACCCTTCTATCACCTCAGAATTCCTGCGAGACAACAAGGGAGAAATTGATGCTATTATTGGGAGGGTCTTTGAGATCGTCAACGCGCAACAGTCCGAGGGAAGTAACGATGAGGAAAGACGGAAGCGGAAGCAAGACGAAGAGCTTGGCGAGGAAGAAGCTGGTGAAGAGGAAGTAGATGACGACGAAGCTGAAGTTGCCCGTGTGCACAAAAAGGCGAAGAAAGCTTCCAAGAACGAGTTGACGGATGCGGAACTTGCTCGTCAACTTTCTAATGAGCTCAACGGTCGCTCTCGACGGACATCTGCGAAACCAAAAGCGCGTGGGAGTACGAATGGTGTCGTGAGGAAGGGTGGGAGGATGAAACAGAGCTCGGAGTTTGTAGATTCTGATGACGACGGTGAGGACGGTGGCGAGAGGAAGTCCAAGAAGAAATCTTCTCGGAGCAGCGGTGGGGGTGCAAAGGGTGGTTTTGCGAAGGAGTTTATCCTAAGGTATAGCCGCACTCGGGATTCCACGCTCTCTATCTCTCATATACGTTCTAGCGAACCACTTGCAGCAGTCCTCAGAGTCGATAAACTCTCGCGGCCACAGGTGGTCAAACAACTTTGGGTTTATATCAAGGATAATGAGTTGCAAAATCCTGGTAACAAACGCGAAATCATGTGTGACCCTGGCCTTCGCGGGGTATTTGGTGTCGACAAGATCAACATGTTTAGAATGAATAAAGTACTTGGACAGTAAGGGTCTCATTTTTCATCGAGATGATATCCTGATTTCAATGTCCTTAGACATCTTCATGAGATTGAAGGCTGAAGCAGACGCTAATGGCATAGTATGGACCGTTTATCTCTTGCTTGTCGGTTTGTAAACTCTTTGAGTCTATCTTCCTAAATTAAAATCCCAGTTCTATTACATTAGTCGTCATCTACAAGTTCGAAGTTGAATTTTTTGTGTCCATAATGACCGAAATTAAGTGGCTCCGGAAAATACGATACTCGTATGCCAACTGAGGATAAGCAAAACGACTCCGCCAGACTGTATATCTATTTCACAGGTATTATGTTTCGACGTCCAGATGCGCTACGCCACTTCAAACCGCTGCAGCTCTGCGAGTTCGCTTCTTCCCGCAGGAGCGCTTAATCTCATGTCGATTACGAGCATCAGAGCGGGAGAATTCCTCCCCACATAAGCGGCAACGCTTCGAAGGATCGACATGTACTCGCTCCCGGTGCATTGAAGCCGTGGCGAGATGTCTCGCCAGGTCATTGGACCGCGTGAAAGTCGACTTGCACCATTTGTAAGGACAGCGGATGGTAGGCTCATCTTCTAGATTGTCCACATTCACATAGAGGAATTCAGGTGAAAAACATGGCTTTTCAGCAACGGACGTGAGCCTTTCTGCATCAGAGTAGTATATCGATGCGGTACTGGACTGTACGTCATCGCTCGTAATCTCTCCGGAAAACAGGCGATCCAAGCTTGATTCAGCATAATATGGTAATGGTGGTTGTTGATTCGTTGGGCTAACCAATGGTTTTGAAGCAGACAGTAGAGTATGTGAGGGAATGCCAGGTCTGGCGTAGAGTGAGTCTCTAAGCTTGCTAATAGAAGTTTGTCGCTGTTGTTGTGGAAGCTGGTACATGTCTTGCGGTAGGACACGCCTACGACCTTCATTGTCCAGTAGTGGGTCATTACCGCCATCAGCGCCCTGGATACTATTGACGGAACTCCAGCCGAACTAGTAGTCAATGAGAGAGGGCACGAATAAGGTATGTCACTAACTTACCGTGTGGCGTTCCGGCAGCATGACGCTTGGGCTTTCATAGATAGTCTGGCCACGCGCACAATGTTCAGCGTACCAGCTTCTATTGTTACTAAGAGACCCTGTCAAATGGACTTGCGAGAAATTCTTATCCGGATTAGTTTGTGGCCACATGTGGGCTCTGAAATGAATTTAGTAAGTGAATTGGTCAGTATTAAATTATTAATTGAGTCACTTTCTTCCCTCAACCTTTGATAGCGTTGGCGTAAGGGCGGAGGCTAGGCTACTACTAGACCTGTAATAGCTTTGCGAGAACGGACCACCACATGCTACGTTTTCTGATGCCCGATGGCTGGACATACTATTACTTGGCGTGTCTGGTCCCGAAAATTCATCAAGAGCGAGACTGCTATAGTTCGACATTTGCTTTAGAGCGGAGTTCGATGGTTGTCAATGCGACTGCCAATGTTTATTGATATGAAGCTACCCACCGTCTTTTTAAACCTGATCACCTCTTGAGAAGCGTCAATCGCCGTTGGATCATCTCTCGTGGCTGTGTAGACACACGACAAAGACGTTCGTATCAATTTCCATCATGACGATCGTGTAGAAAGTCAATCTCGTTTACTGGCCTTGATGGGCTAAAATGTTTTGATCTTGGCTATGTTCTAGGAAGGTGCACTCGTTCTGTTTGGAAGAGCCCAATTCGATAGACCGATTTTCCACTCCTGCACACGATTATCAGTAAGATGACGATCTTATCGATGGGAGGTGCTGAGGGTATCAGACATCCATCCCATGATCAGTGACAACGTTGTGATATTTCAGCTCTTTGGTCGGGGGTAATGCTGGCTAACGACATTAAATATAGCTATGAGTCAGTAGGCACGACATCTCAGCATGTTGCGCGAAGCATAAGGTCAGACAGGAGTAAGCCCACGTGTACTGAGCGCCTGTACTGGTAGACTCTTCGAATCCTCGAGGAATACTACTGGATCTGTGGATCCTGAGCATGTGCGCCACTTGAGGCATCAACAGAGTTCGTAGCTGGACAGCGCAGTCAAGGACACTCGAGGGACTAGTGATAATTGAGTTTGGAAAGGCAGTATAGTTCAGGGAGACAAACGGTCAACGGGAAAGGTGGGAGATACCAATTACTAAGATGGAACTTACCCAAAGCTTTGTTGGACAAGTTTTCCGGCGTATATATAACTTCGCGCTTTCTAATGCCGAGTTTTCATATATGGAACGTATCGTGTTACAAGATACGGCACATAGTAGACCATACCTTTTTTGAAGGGCTTCCAGAAATTTACTCGCTGCGATGAGAAATTGATCAGAGTGTCGCTTTAAATTTCCTTCTTCATCTTGTGTTCTTGGACCATTGCTTTGCACTACAACGAACGCTTTGACCTGCCAGTGACGCCTTTCCGCGCGTATCAGGCTATACCACTACTTCGTTATGGTCGCTACATCTTCAAAGTTTGCACGTACTGTTCTCACACCATACATAACACAGCGACAATATCATCACATCGGTGACCTCCATCTCGAGCTCCACCGTTATACCTTTTTGAATCAATGTGATCACAAAGGTTTTGATGAAACTATAAGAAGTACAAACGCATGGAATCAGGAGCTTCACATGAATGGTATTGTTCGTTGCAAGATCTCCGGGGTAGAAATCTTTCTAAGGGGTGGATTCAATTCCTGGGACAAAGATACGCTTTTCAACATAAAACTTGATTGATTCATTTTGCTGCCCATTGGTTCATGAGGTGGACAAAATGAATGTCAATCCTCTCAGTTCTGACTAACTTCAATTCTCCAAAACCTAACCAAAGGGTTAATTTGATTTCTGAGAATTATAAGTCAGAAGAGACAAAAATACCGATTATTCTGAAAGGTTGTTTTACGATGGACGATAGTGGTCATCAGAAGTCGACAAGATGACTGGATTGTACGATACATTCTAGGATGCAAAAAAGAGCTAGCGAAAAGCGATGGGTTGTAATACGTAAAACAAACAAGAAACTCAATAATCTGACTGAAACCGTAGACTCACGAGGGAAAAAGCTAATTAAGACTCTGACACTTCATCCACTCCTTGTCATTCGCGTTGAAATCAATACCTTTTCGTTTCCACCAAGCTCGAGCATCTTCTCCACCGCCGATCGCGTCCTCTAGCGCTTCCTCAATATCACACATTCGATATTGAATTGGAAGGCCAGATTTATCCCACCACTCCAAAACTTCCGGTCGGTTGTGCCTTGTGGCACCGGTGAGAGCATCTTGGTCGAATTTAACTTGTAGCCCGCTCCTAAGCCACCACTCCAGGACTTCAACTTTCCCATGACAGCTTGCATGTTGCATAGCATGATGATCGTACTGTGGCTCCAGCCGAGAAGCGGCCCACCATTCCAGGACTTGTACGTGGCCGGCGGTGCTCGCCATTTCCATGACGCGTCCAATTTTGAGGGGAAGTCCGATGAACTTGTTTTGTTGTAGCCACCAATCGAGCACAGGAATGCGGTTTTTCGCGCTAGCCTGCTCGAGTGCGATTTCAGTGTACTCCAACGGTCGCCCCGAGTTTAACCACCAATCCAGAGATACGACTTGACCATTCCTAGATGCTCCATCAATGGCCTCTGCGACAGATATTGGAGTGGGGGGAGGTATCAGATGAGGATGTTGTTCAAACACGTGTTTCCACCACGAAAGAACACCGGTGCGTCCATGTCGTGAGGCAATTATTGGTATAAGATCATTTTTGAATATCGACTGGAAAATAGAGTGATATGTAGAAAGAAAGTACTCAAGAACATTGACATAGCCGAATCGGACTGCGAGAACTGCCCCGACTTTGGTCGGTGGGTTTAAGCATGGGTTTGCTGCGCGGATAGGTGGGACATAACCCTGTAGCATTGCGCTGTCCATAACTGAAGCACGAGACCATTCCGGAGGTTGTGAAAGTCTGGTGGGCACTCCAACTGCTTTCGCCAGCTCCCAATCTCCAACAAGATCCAGTATGGCAGCCAATATCTCGATTGGGAGACCAGGGAGGTGGCTTGGCTTTTGAAACTTGGAGGGGGGGAGCAGAGGCAGCTCCTGCTGCTGTTTCATAGGCGTCGATGGAAAGTGGTAAGTGTGAATGTCGTGGTGACCGAGCCGCGAGGCGAGGTCTGCATCAGATCCGGCGGTAGGCAGATTACGGACTTTGAGAAATAGGACAAGCTCGTCATGGCTTAATTTTTGATATGCCTGAGTGACTTGGGCCAGCGGTGACGATTCCTCCTAGAAAATGTGTGAGCATATTCCCAAAGACCGAAGAGGCAGCCTACCATCTCACAACGTCAAAGACTTTCGTCAAGTTTCGATTTAGTACTTTTTCTCACGATTGATCAGTTCAAAATCACGAGTAACATTATTAGACTACAACCCAGCTGTATCCTTCTATAGCCTGGTCCACCCGTTCTCGATCCCTGTGTCGCTTCCATGGGTATTAGACTAATCAATGGAGACGCCTAGAACGTACCTATATGTCGCATGAATCGTGTGCAATTGACCTGAGGTGACTCATCAGCTTCTATACAAAAGTCATTTACAAGTTTTGTCGCTGTGTCGACTTTTAAGATTTAAGACGGGTGTTCTGTTATCCAGGTTAGCCGCTTACGATCGTATGCAAAGAGTGAACGTAGGTCAGCAGGGTACAAGCGGCTCTTGCTGCCATCGGGTTTGTAAAGAAGCATCAGAGGTTCGTCAAGGTCCGTGGGTTTCAACGTCGAGTTCCTTGCTCTTGCCTTTCTGTATCAAATCCAAAGAACGTAAGTGGAATCTTGTTAGGTTAACTTATTGGATGACCGACGAATTAGACAGAGATATCTTGATGTCATATATTTCGTTCCTGTTCTCCAGCACCTGCTGTCGCAACGGTACAGGGATGTATTCTTTAATCTGTTCGTTGAATTGTTCCCTTGCTTGCAGTGCTATTTCATTCTTGACCCGTTCTGAAATGTCTTTACTTTTCACGCGAGAGGAGTCAATGTGGCGTCGTGTTACAGAATAGTAGGCAAACCTCAAGCGATTTTGAATATCGACTTTGAAACCCTCCGTTATAGTCTTCTTGGCTTCGCTTATCAGACAATTTTGTTCTTTCCAATGTTCGTATAGAAGGGTTTGCAGATCTTGCATCTCAGAAGTTCTGTCCTGCAAAAGCGCACTCAGAGTGATTATGTGTTGTATACCTCGCCGGGTACTTACCATGTTGGGGTTGACAACCGGGATGAAGGCGTTCGCCGCCTGCTCGTTGAAATTCCTGAGATTCGTCTCACTTACAAATTACAAAATCAGATAAAGAGCGAAGTGGAGTGCATAGACCATTCACAGTCCAATCAAGGCATCCTTCATTCCATTTGTCGGTCTTGCCGCATCTGAATCGCTCATCTATCCTGGCTAGTGGTACTCTGATCAAAGATTGGGGCTTGTGTCAAACTCGACAGGGAAGCTGACTGGTTAGGAGAAGTACTGAACGTTGAATGCTCGTGGCTGCTGTAAGGACTGAACGTTGAACGTTCAGTCTCGGACCTCGAGGATTCCTCGTGGCATATTTTTCCAGCGCTAGGCGATAAGAAGAATTAGAAGTTTGCTTGAAGTGCGCGCTCACGATATCCTTTCTAGTCAACACTGATTACGTTGGTGGTCAATAATTTATGAACGAATTACATGTTGACGTGGATCTATTGACTCCGACTTATTCAGATATGTAGTGTCATACATATTGTTGTGCGCGAGTAAGTTCGAGGCTTACGAGGCAGACTTCTTCACATTCTTCCACTCGGTGACCAGGTCTTTGCCCATTCCAGCAGTCAAAAAATCTCTCAGGTTCTGTAGAGCACGGATTTCCATCATACGCTGTGAATCCTGGGTTTCCGTGCCCATATGCGGCAGCAGTGTGACATTAGGGAACTCGAGGAGTCGTGGATTGACTTCAGGCTCGTTAGGGAAGACATCAAGGCCCACAGATGCAAGCTATGGAGTATATCTAGTCAGTACACCAAGTTTCAGACGAACAATCTGGACATGCTAACATGACCGTCCTCCAGGGCTCCGATCATTGCCTTTTCGTCGATAACTTTTCCACGTGCGGTGTTGATGATGATTGCGCCCGGCTTCAGAGCGCGTATCATCCTCTCTCCAACAAGGCCAACTGTGTCAGAGCGAAGCGGCACATGTACACTCAACACATCGGCGCGTGCCAACATCTCGTCCACATTCTCAAAGTACTCGCACCATTCGGGTGCATTCTCAACTTTGTGCCTGGAGTGGTAAATAATGCGCATAGGGAATGCATGTGCGAGTTCTGCGAAACGTAGGCCAATACCACCTAGACCTAAGATAGCGAGCGTACGACCAGTGAGGTCATGGGCCTTGGAAGACAAACCGGATGGCTTCCATTGTCCTGCGCGCAGCGATCTTTCAGAGATGGAATACTGGCGTAGTGTCGAGATGAGGAGATATAGTGCGGTGGTAGCTGTTGCGTCATCAACGGCTGTGGGTGTATTGGAAAGGTATATTCCTGTCAAGATAAATTGATTATACGACGCAGTTCCTCGGTAAGAGAATAATCCCCACCTCGTTCAATGCATGCATGGACATCAACAGGATCATATCCGGCGCCGTTATGTGCGATCCACTTGACGTTCGCGGAGAGACCATCAATGATCTCCCTGTCGAACGTCCCGATAGTATCTGCTGATCCATTTTCTCTGTATATTCCTTCCACATAGAAAAACCTTCCTCCAGGCTGGAATGCGCTTAGGAATTCCGAACGGTTCTTCGAATCAAGATACTGTCATCAAACGTGAATACACACCAAAACATAAGGAAAGACTCTATTCAATCACTCACAACCACTTCTGCGATGTCGCCGAGGAGTTCTTTAACGCTGTCGTGTGCCCAGACAATGCGACCTTGGTATACCGAATTAGTGCTGGATGCTAGTACTGTAAGGGAACTTCTTCACCGCAGATGAGAACTTTCGGCGTCATTCCTCTGAAGCCTGGTGAGAATGATGATATATAAACTTGTCATTGCGTACCAAGGGATTTCTTTACGATGTAGAGTCGTCGAAGTTGGGAATACTCTACAAGTTATAATCGATGGAAGAGTAGAAACGTGGGTACCAACAGATAATCTATAGTTTTTTAACATAGTCAAGTATCCAGTCCACGAGGTTCACGCGTTCACGGTGAAAATGTCGGCCCGCAATCCCGAATTTACCTTAATCGTAGCTTTCTCTCAGCGACTAAGCCTCTCAAGCTCAGAAATCTCGAACACTTGTCCAGTCGTTAGCGCTGATTATCGCAACATATGCATGAGTGATTATTTTGAAATAGGAGTCCATGATTGTACTCGACAAGAGGGTCACCGGACCACATCCGGTGATCAGTATCGATCAACTCCTATCGACAAATCAGAGATGAAAGTCTGGAAAAATACGTAGACCTCTATGCAGATATGGTAGCGAACGAATCTAAAGGATTCCCCAACGAGGACATCTATGTAAGCCTTGTGTTGCGCTTTCGGTTTTTGCATTCTTGAAGAGCATTTGCACTTCTGTTTGTATCCAAGAGGCCATCGTTATTGTACTTCTTGAGGTACCTAATCATTTGATAAGTGACAACACGGAGGAAGATCAGGTGTAGCAGAAAGACCGAAGGCATATTTCTTCCTTAAACTCGGAGAATAACTTCTTGTTATACCTTCGCTACTCGGTTATTAACCCTGAGAACTTGAATCATAATTTTGTTCGTAAGGTACCTCGTTCTTTCTTGCAATCTCCTCGTATCGATGACTTTGATGAATAATAAAATGATCGGCGAGGACGAAGAAAGAAATTCCAGAAATGTACATCTCAAATAGGCATGCGGCCTTGTTGCCTCCATAGCCTATGAATCTTTCATCACACCTGTCTAGAAGTGAGCCATGATTATTAAAAGCGAGCTAGTGTACACACCATGGTGGTCCCTCTCTTTTTATGACGACATACGGTTCGTAAGCTGAAGTGTATTGAGCGATCTTATATACATCCCCGGGCGGCGCCGCGTAGAATCTCTTATAGTCGGTGCTGTTGTGTCCCGGAATCCATGAAGCATGAAACATTCCAAGGCGTTTGGACTTGACGAGGTTGAGCAACGTCTAATGTGCTTTAGTCAGGGCTCAGGAAGGCAGCAGGCGAGTGTCCCACCCGCTTGTCTCGAGGAAAGACAGAAGGATCAAGGCCGTCCGAATATTTGGTATACTCAAAGGCTGGGATGACCAAAGCAGCATTACCTTCGCGAAGTTTGTCCATGATGTGCCGTGTCTTTCTTATGGCGGTGCGAAAATCAGTACAAAGGTAAAAGTCGACATCGAGCATCATGACGTAGTCGGTTCGTGCAAAAAGTCGAGCAATATTACGCCAGGTGTTAAATTGTCGATCGAAAGAGTCAATAACTAGGTGTACGTCAACATAAGCAGCCATGTTACGAGAAGTGGCATATATGGATTTGAGCGACCGAAGGACGGCTCGGATTTCGTTCGTAGTGTTTCCAACATGGATTGTGACTGAGATAGGTCCTACAGAAACCGATCCAAGGTGACTGTAATAGTTCAAAATCACCACGTACCCTGGTATTGATTAACCAATCGACTGAATACGCCAAGTCGACTACTGGTGACGAGGGTTGTAACTGTAATATCGTCAGGTTCGAACTCGTTTGATGCCCTGTAGAAATATGGTATAATCTTGCTGGGCCTCATAGCCATCGAAAAAGCTTTGGAGAGAGTCAACTCTTCGTCTACAAAAATCGGGTCCACTTGTCCAAGGCCGTGTTCCAAGGCGAATGCAGATGACTCCCATTTCGTTTCACCGCCCGAGAACTGCAAATGGCGAGGGTCCAAGCCATAAGCCCGAGCTTCATTAAGCTTTAGAGAGTCTTCGTCAGATTTTGTGGCCGAAAACAATGCCCAGAAAAGGCGAGGTGACATTGGATGGTTAACCAGTACCGACAAGCCGGCGCGCAATGGCGAGACAAACAAGTAGTTAGTGGTGTAAAAGACGGCGATGGTGACATATGATGCAAAGAAGAATTTGCAGACTTGTGAGAAGCGAGGGAGAGGCTTCATCATTGGAACGAGAACAATACGGTGTTTTAGCGACGTCGACCCGAAGGTTGTCATGATGTCATCACAGGACTGTTATCAACCGCCCGACTGCCACGAGGTTTAGGGTATTGTGGCGACGCACATCCTTGAAGAACAAATACAAGGTGAGCTTTCCTTTTTCCCCTTTACTTTGTTGATTTCCTCTCTTAGCTAATGGCAGTGTTAGTGAATTCCTTAGTTTCTGTATAATCACTGTATATATACTTAATAGTGGCACAGTGTAAGTGGATTATGTGGTATGCGCAAGTCAATTTAGGAAGCGTGTGAATGATATAGTGAGCTCTCAGTACTCAGTGTCTGTGTAATCGACTGAGTGTGTTTAGTGTTAGTATGTGATATTTATATGTTTTTACTGTCCATTTTCCCTTTGTCGTCAGAATTCAAAGGAATTCGGCTCTGATTAGGGCCCAACCACCGTTGTATCCTCTGATACCGGTGGTCCACGCTCACGGTACTTCTATGTGCCGGGTCGCAACATCCTCTTTGTTCAAAGCATTCAGCTATGTGCCGGGTCGCAACATCCTCTTTGTTCAAAGCATTCAGAATTCTGAAAAAGAAGGCCTGAAGGCCTGAAGAGTAACGCCAGAATGTCTGCAAGTATATATCATTAAAGTCAATGATCAATTCTCATCAATCAATGTCTATATAGTGGTCTGGAGGTCTTCGGGCGTGCAAAGTTGGTCAAGATCTAGTTCTGTTGCCACCATTCCTCGACGCGAATCATCGACACCAACATAGGATCTCTCAACAGAGAATTTGGCTGCCACATCTGGATCAATTGTCCCATCGACAACGTCAGCTACAAGCCGTCCAATGACGGGTAAGAACTGAAAGAAGTCAAACAAGCAGCTAGAGATGCTTTGAGATTCTTGCCTTGTATGCATGTCCACTACCTCCGGTGGCAAGGATCAAGGAAGGATCTCCAGGAATTCGGCCGATGATCCAGTCTCCATCAGGAGAATCATTATACCAGCAAAGTCTCGTTGCAGAAAAAGGCTTCTCAGCAAGCCCTGGGTATACTTTACGTAGCTCCGCTCGGAGTTCCTGAACATTAGACTTGGGGATTGCAAGCCCTCTGACAGGATCATCTGTAATTGTGCGTGGTCGCGAGATACCTTGATGCAAATGGGTATAGCCTGCAAGATGCATACCCATCTTAACTATGCCCTTGTTTGTTGGCTAGTAGAAGTTTAGGATGAATTCAAACAGGAAGAAAAGCAGACTCAGTTTGCACATACAGGGAAGATGTAGAATCCAGTCTTAAAGTTGATAATGACTGGTATGTTCCTGTAAAGCTCGATTTCTTCTTCGTTGAGCTGTGTCATGGCAACGCATTGCCTTTGTCCCTCAACCAAGGAACAAGTTAAAAGTATTGTCACGAGGCTCACCCAGTCGAGAGTCCAGAGGTATAGCCAGCAGCCAGATCAGGGAAAGTTGACGGTGTCCATGAACCAGTGGCAATGATCACTGTGACGGCTTCATAGAATGTACCATCTTCGCACTCGACACCATTCGCTTTACCATCATTACTTCGAGTGATACGTCTGACAGCTTTTCCCGGCAGAATTTTACCACCAAGGGAGATGACCTTGTCAATCAAGATAGTGAGACCTTGCCCAGCATCAGCCCATCCCCCTTCCTCGTTCAGGTAACCCGAGATATTATCAAAGGTGGCAATGGGTACCTTTGATGGAAATGCTGAATGAATGGCCTTCGTATCAGCAACTTGGGTAAGAGTAGCACCTAGAACAAGGTCGTTTCGATAGGCTTCATCGGCATAGGCCTCGTTTTCAGAGAATCCGAGCACAAGCACACCAGACCTATGAGCTCGATGAGCGTGTAAATATAAGAATAAAATTGACATACTCCCTATACGTGTCACGCCATTCACTGCGATTCTTCCATGCAACCATGGCTTCACGGGCAAGCTTAGT
>QLOM01020422.1:0-18165 GCA_003313785.1 Termitomyces sp. MG148 | reverse complement strand
GCACTGGGGGGTCCACCCCCCGTACCACAGCGAAGCAAGTAGCAAGTAATAAAGCAAGAGTTTTTTCAGAGTAGAGCGACTTGGTAAGTCAAAAATATGTGACGAAAGCGTGAGTAAGTCACACCAAGAAATTAATTCAGAAGTCACTCGAGATATAAGTGCTCGAATGTCTCGAAGTAGCTATCAAAGGTCCTTTATATACAGGAACTACGGGTTAAACAAGTAGCGGAAAATAGTCGATCGATACAAAAATAGAACAAAAGTGTGAGTATAGTAATAAGCGGGGAGTAAGGAAAGATAACTTTTAGATTTTAACATTTTAACCCGAGTTCATCGGAGACCAGCATCTACAGTCTGGGTAGAGTAATGAATGATTAGTTGTGGCGAAGAGTCTAGAACCGATGGAGGGTGACCGGTGCCACTGAAGCTTTGAAGACGGATCACGATTCCGTCACACTCTACTTGCTCTCAAGAGCTCTCCAGGGGGTTGCGTGTGCTCTGGCCGGGGCATTGATAACACCTTTCGGAGCAGCTCCCGTTAGTTCCTGTCAGGGAGCAGCTGTTACCTGTCTGCTTCGTATATTAGGTACTAGGTACACATGGTGGTTACCGATCAAGAGGCCCCCCTCCCCCATGCTGTTTCTTTCTAACGCTTCAGGCCCGTTTCCCGTTGGTGCGACAACTTTCGTCACCAGGGTCCCGTCTCCTCGTCAAGTTGGCTCTTTTAGGCTACGAGACACTGATGAGCCTGCGCTGTCTCTCACCGAGGTTGCATTTACTGTCTACTACCCGGCCGATGTTTCCGCATCATCGAAGAAGGGGCTCGACTGGGTGCTTCGGTGTGTGCATAGGGTCATGAAACGCAAATATGTAATATGTCTAATGGCCTATAATTAGACCTTTGAACTATTCTTTACAGGGTTTTGTCAAGTTCACAGGCATGTCACCAAGTTCAAAGTTCGCCTGCCATCTAACGCGTTTCTAATAGGTATCTCTTTTTGGTTGCTTTGGCCTGTGTTCTATCTATTTGGAGCTTTAATCCAGGTACTTTCATGCAATATTTCAATCAAAGTTGACCTCTTTCATGATTTACAGATTCCTGTCTATCCAAATGCCCCACTTGCACGTCCACATGTATCGAACAGCAAGGACAAGGCTGAAACCAGCCAGTGGCCGCTTGTAATATTCTCCCATGGCCTGGGAGGCAGCCGCACGGCATACAGGTACGTGGTCTTGCATGCAGTTGGTTTGTTCGATCAATAATACGTACCACTAGTCAAATATGCTCACGTCTAGCGTCCTCTGGGCGAGTTGTTCTTGCGATGGAGCATCGTGATGGGACTGGATGCTTGTGTGTCACAAGAAACCAACCTATTTACTACTATAAGGACCATGACGTCGTGTATGCACTTGTATCCACTTGTCTGCATCCATCCTGATAATGTATGAACAGCGTCGATAACGTCAATAAGTCGGAAGAAATGGCACCCCTTCCATTTAGAGCTGACCAACTCGAGTTTCGCCGTGAGGAGATTTACACCGCATATCGATCGTTCTGCAATTTCTTGAAGGACGACCTCACCCCAGATTTAAATACCATAGATAATCAGCCTATAGAACGATCAAGTTGGACATCTGTCTGCTTTGACAAGAATGTCACCCTCGCTGGCCACTCCTTCGGAGGGTGTACAGTGGTATGTGATCTTCGTCATTTGTGCCATTAATTGACCTCATGACATCCTTTAGCTGTCCGTTCTTTCCTCCAACCCACCACCGAAATACCTGCATATACCAATTTCTCATGCTCTAATTTTTGATCCATGGCTGGAGCCGTTACCTCTCCCTACACCTGTATCTGTATCACCATCGCACAATCCCACACAACTCATTGTACAGTCCCCCAATGCGAACCCCGATAATTCAACACAGGACAAATCTCAAGGTGGTCAGGCCGGGTGTGACGGCCAGTTACCACAGATGTTAGTAATCAATTCGGAGGTCTTTACGCTTTGGAAGGAACATTACACGAGACTTGAAAGTGTTGTCAAAGCTTGGGAACCGCAGGGAGGACGACTCCTAACCCTCGGTAAGTTTACATTTTGAAAAGTGCTCCTCATTTGAGAAATAAGCTATCGTTATAGTGGGGTCTAAGCATCAGGAATTTTCAGACTTCCCAAGCCTCCCCATCATTGGGTCGTCCGCAGCCAACACCATGATGAACATCATCTCAAACCTGTCGATCGCATTCTTGAACAATGAGCTAGAGGAATTTATGAGTTCCGCTTCAACGAGAGAAATGGAGATCAAGGTCATAGGTAAACGGAAGGATGGCAAACCGAAAAGGAAACTGATTGGAGATGTCGGGGACATTATCGTCGCCTAGTTAGACATTTTTGCTTACATGTAGTCAAATTGGCCTGGCGCCACTCTCAGCCAGTTTTTGGAATCACTACCTATCACCATGAATCGTTATATAACTGTTTTCAAAAATGTTCACTATAACCCATTTGGAGCCAAACACCAAAATTTCACCTTAGTTACACGTCCCATTGCTTATATCTACTAGGATTTTGTTTTTGGGTCTGCTTGGTTTGGGGCGCCCGGCTCAGTTAGGGTCTATTGGACCGTACAAAAAATATAAATGTTGAGATCTGGGACCGTAAGTGTGCCGACTCTCCTTTCATTATTTCACACACATCACATACCATTGTCGTTACTGAACAAAGCAGCATTTAGATACATATACTCTACATACACATCGATACCCTCAATCATTTCCACTACAGACTGAGGGTGAGTTAATTTTACTGTATATCACAATACGAGCACAATACTTACTGTACCGAAGATCAGACTTCTAACGTAGTCTGTAAGTATAGGTTTACCTCTCGGATTCTAACAATAAATAACTGGGCCAGATTGTACCAGGCAGTAGATGGCAGAGTGTTTATGGTCTCATGACTTTGTTTTCAAATGGAACACGTCGGAATTGCACTCGACGAACCAGTTGGACTAAGTACCTGTCCCATTAGAACAAACATCGTTACTACGCTGTGACCTGTTATGCAGAGTGAACCACTGCCAGTCATTTCCATAGCGGGAACCCAACCGCTACAAGTGATTGCCATAACCCATTTTCGACCGAAATTTTGTGCAGTAAATTCTTTTTCTCTGTGGCATCTGTAGGTTATAATTCTAATCATGTAGATAAAGATAAGTCCTATTTTGATGCACGAAATGTCGCGGCTCGGTGTGTTCGGCCCAAAATGGATTAAGGCCAACAGGGTTAAGTAAAGTACATAGAACCGCTTGCCAAACATCGGAGGTTTTCTCTTCCCTCTTTCTTGTCAAACATGGTCAATGTCCGAGCAGCAAGGGTAAGGTACTACCTTTTTTGTTCAAAAAACGCCCTTCAAATCTTCACTCAAGGTAGAAGACCTTATGGGTATGCAGGCCTGCAATCTACAAAATTTGCCGGAGAATTACACTATGAAATATTGTGTGTCTCCCATGGGACCCATGTTGCATACTTTTTAAACTTCCACGTACAGACCTGTACCACGCCATGAGCTGGCCTTCTCTGTCTTACGTCGCAGAAGATAGCAAAGGCAGAATCGTTGGATATATCCTTGCTAAAATGTACTTTCCCGACTTTACACCTCTCTCTGGCCTTGACGTGATGAGACGGACTGCAGGGAAGAAGAAACTCCGGAAGGCGAGCCACCCCATGGACACGTAACTTCAATATCGGTACTGCGATCTTATCGGCGGTTAGGTCTCGCGAAGAAACTCATGATGTTGTCTCGTGCGTTCATATTATTGGACTTACGTGTTATGAACAGGTCCTACTCATCTTCATTTTAATAGAGGATGCAATGTCATCGATATACAAGGCTGCTTACGTGTCGCTGCACGTTAGGAAATCGAATCGAGCTGCCTTGGGCCTGTATAGAGACACTCTAGGTTTCGAGCTAGAAAAAGTAGAGAAAGGCTACTGTGCGTCATTTTTTCTACACAAACTTCGATTCTGCCGTGATTAATAACTTGAGCAGATGCAGATGGAGAGGACGCCTACGCCATGCGCCTTCCCCTGAACGTTTCGACATAAATGTCTTCGATGATATTAGAAGCGTGACTACGTGTATGTTAACAGATGTATAGAGCTTCTTTCTCTAAAGGACTCCCATTCCAGAGATATGATTCTAAGGGTTGCCTCTTACGATCCTGGACTGCAAAGACTCTCGTATGATCTTGGCCGTAGCGAGGCCAAGTTCGTAGTAACCATCATTAGTCTTTGCGTTGAACATTCCAATATGTGCTTGTACTTCATCCCAGGCTTTGGTGTTTTTCGCTGGTGAGAAGTAAGCATATTGAGGCGAAGCGCGTTTAGGAAGAATTATAAACGTCCTGGCTGCACTGAATGGAGGAGTGGCTGGGATCACGGTATAGAACCTTCATTTCAGGATGAGCAAAATCAGCTTCTCGCAAGCTCCAAAACTCACGCGTGGAACGCGACCCCTGCCTGATTCTTCACAATCATCAAAGTTTCGATGCGTTTGACCAGCGCAGCCTCGTCCCACAGGTTCCCTACGTATTTCATATGATCTTTTGCCCAGGTGAAGCCACTGCTGATATGTTCTCTCTTGTAATATGCGCTTCCAGCTGCGGCGCCAGCAAGAAGGGCCCCACCTGCAGCATATGCTGCTGGTGTGGCCCATAAGGACCAACCAGATGCTTGCGTAGATTGCGATGTTGACGTCGTGGCCCGGTTAGTACCCAGTCCCGCAAAGGCACCAAAGACTGCAGAACCAATGGTTTGTGCAGCAGTTGCGTACTCATTTGCCTTTGTTACGCCATTTTTAAAGACGTTCGGGTGAATTCCAAGATACTGTACATTGCATAGATGCATTAGTGGAAAGAAGTCGAGGCGGATAGAAATATCATCTTGCAGGAGTGTCAAATGTTATGCAGGCGATAATGTTTGGCCACAGGGGGCAGTTTCTATCTGGTCGGGTGTTATAAAATTCAAGCAGCGTGTCGGCTATCAGTAGACCGCCCATACTGGTTTGTACGCGTACAAAACGCACACGTTAGTTAGTAATTGAGTAATGGATTCAGCAGTATGTACCTATGTCCGCAGAGGACAATGCTGGCTTTCCCAGATCCACCACCCGAAGCAACTTCCTTTTCAACGGTTAGAGTAGTGAGCCAGTCAGAAAAGCGGATCACAGCTTCGTTCTACATTGGAAATGACTATGGAATAGTTACTCGATGATGAACATACCAGTTCACCCTTCGTCTGCGCGAAGGCTAAATCGACTCTGAAGAGTTAAAGTCGCGGTAGAGGCACTTACTTCATAAGCAGGAAAGACTATGCATTCCACATTGACGTTCGATCTCGTAGACTCTGCAAGGATGTGTTGAAGTCGATCAGGGAAATCACTGAATGTTCGGTCGTCCCCTTTGAAACCATGCACGAAGACAACGAGCAACACCTCCTTTTCCTCCAAAGGGGCGGCACTGCTGCTTGAAGGGAACGGCGCTTCCATGGCGCCTATACTGAGCGATGAAAGAGTACTGTACTTTTGGAAGCCCCTTTGTATTCAAATTGCTTGCGCTCACAATTTCACGTGCTAGTGCCAGTACTGCTTCCAATATGGATGACATACTACTTAACTCCAGCACAGTCTCATAAGACCCTCGCAAGGGTAAAGAGTCGTGAATCGGTGGTCAGTTTCAATGACACAATGTACCTCACAATCAAATTACCCCAGGTCACCAAAGAGAAAAAGGACCAACAATAAGCAACTACGGACTATAACTCTGACTTTGATATGGAGCTTGAGTCTGAAGAGGATATGGAGCATACTCAAGCAAGCTTGCTTGAGAAGTAGACTGAGATTGTCTCTGCGAGTAAGGTTGGGGTTGGCTAGAAGCGGGCTCTCTGCCATTCACCGCCGAAGGTAACATTCCAGAATGTTCTGGGATTGCGTTGACTGTAAGCTTTGATGATTGCGATGGCGTGGAATAAGAGGTTCGAAGTTTGCTACTGCTCTGTATTTCAGACTTCGGTCCAAAAGCAAGTGGCGTCGCAAGGCTGCTTCGTCGGGGTGGAAGCGTTCCATACCATGCTTGCCGAACTGGCATAGGAGTTGTGCGCTCATTCATGACACCCGGGATGATGCTCAAAGTGGGCTGACCCCGATGATGCGATCCTCCTGGTGACGAGTATTTGTGTTCATTAGTATCTTCATCGATATCCATGCTTTGAGTGAGCTCTTGTTCAACAAATTCATGAGACCTCGACGAGTAAAGGGATTCTGGCGATCCCGAAAACGAGTTGTTAGAGGAAGCTGACGAATCTTGCGAGCGTCCAGGAGAATTATGGACAGAACACGAAGGGGATGAACCGGTGAAGCGAGACTTAATTTGTTCCTTGTTCACAGTTATGGCCTGTGCTACAAGCGAGTCAAATGTTGGGGTAGGCGGATCAATCATCATTTCATCGGTCTGGGATCTTATGGGAGATGAAAGTGACGCAAAAGTAGGTGGAGAATGCCTTTGATGTGGAAATTTTAGATGGGTCTCGTCAATATTCGATGGTGAGGCAATAAGCCTTTGTGAGTTAGAATTTGGAGGTGACTGCGACCTTTGCAAAGAATGGCGAGCAAAGGACTCTGGATGCAACGGCTCATCATCGTATATCACTGTAGAAAGTGAAGTCGGGCTAGAGATTGGAGGCGAAGGAAGTGATGACAGGGGCGCGATTTCTCGTGATTTTTCTGCTTGTCAATATGCTAAGCTCATATTCCATCAACCTGCAAGTGTGTAAAACGCACCTCGAGCTCTTGTAGTCTGGAATGTATTATGCATTTCTGCAATATCGGACTGGGATAATAAGAAGTCAGGGAGACTCAAGCTCTCGCCTACACCCTCTTCTGCTCTTCTGAGCATCGATATATCCTGCCGCCTGATTGGTACAAAGATTCGGACGTGATCGCTAAGGACATGTTGGACCAGATCTGGGTACGTGCTGAAAGTGCATCGACACCATTTCCATCTACAGCCGTGGACTTCTGGAACGTCTTGGTTGGGTGGAGGAAAGGTTGACATCACAAGAAGTAAAAGTGAGCACTAGTGAGAGATATGAGTATGATTTTGCAAATAAGGGCTTCACTGAATTTTAATGTGTAACTGAAAACTACATACGAGGGCCACCCGAAGGTCATTGTTTACCCATGCTTGGTTGGCATCTTCTGTTTCACGTGATGTGACTGGTGGCGTCGATTAGATTGGTCAGGACTTCTGGCGGCGACAATGTCGTCGAGAGCTCTCTTCAACAAATCTTTGGCCCTCACGTATCTCGGGTTGCCAGATGACTACACCCCATCACCCGAGTTTGAGCCCATTCCATTTCTAGCCAAGCACCTCATACAGCTTCCACCACATCTATTATTGCACTTTAGCTACATCACGTCGGCAAAAGAGAGGACTACACTTCCTGCCATTCGCAACCGTCGTCTCAAATATACCAACTCTAATCCTTCTCAGCTCCAATTTACCTCTGCCAAAGCTAAATGGCCAGATTTATGGCAAGGTCGCGAGCGAGCGGGCGTGCAAGAGGGTGAAGACGAAAAAGCTTGGGTTGAGCATAAATTTCTTGAAGGAACGAGAAAGCACGTTGGCAAGCTGGCCAGTTTATTAGGCGGCTATGAAGAGGAACGCGAAGCAGAACGTGTACGAATCGTGAGGAGAGAACGGGCGGCCGCAGCGCAGTTCATCCCCGAAGAAGATGAAGGCAGTGACGAAGCGGAGGAAATGGGCTCGACTGCGGAAGACGAGAGCCCTGAAGAAGCTAAGGCATGGTTTGAACGTTCTATCCGTGAGATGCTGATATATGGACGATTGGAGGCAAGAGCCCAGAACTGTAGAACCATATTAGACCTAACTGCTCTCTTTAGTCATTCGACTATGACAAGGTGGATTGGGACGAATCCTTGGATGAAGAGGATGAGAGAGAAGCTGAAGGGCGTTGGTTTGACGAAGATAACGAGTGATAGATTGTATTTAGCATGTATGTATCATCAAAAAATGTCGTGCGAGATCACACCTTCGTGTCACACCCAGTTTTGTTCAAGACAGCGTGCAGCCCACCCTAAATGCCAACGCTTCTCTTATCTTCAGAACCTGCAACGACTAATAGATCTGTCGGCACAGTTGGCTTACTACAAGAAGCCGAAGCGACTGACGCCCCGGTCCCGTCTAAAAAGAAGAAAAAGCGACGTCGCGAGGAGCAAGGAATCGATGTAGAGGTCGCAGAGCGAAGGAAAAAGAAGAAAAAGAAGAAGCGGCACACCGTCGAAGAGGGGACTGAAGCGGTCCAGCTAGATAGGGCAGCGGTTGACGAGGCACAACCTGGAGGACAGCAGAAAGAGAGGAACAAAGGAACCTCGTCTCAGGCTATCCAACCTCAAGTTGATCCAGTTCTTGAAACACCTGAAGCACGCGATGCGGCTGCTGCCTTACTTTCTGCAATTGTTGCAGCAACCTCTGGGTCTCGAGATTCTAGTGCCTCTGAACGCGCACAACCAGAGGCTCAATACAGCCATGGATCGACCCACCAGAATTCTCCCCTGGAATCTGAGCATTTCCCGTTCGCACCTTACGGGTACGGACAGCCATCCTTCATACTCCCTGTCCTGCCATCGCTCGCCACAGAGTCTTCGCTCTTTCCGACTGGAGCAAACTTTTCGCTTTCTGAGCTGAATTTTGGGTCAAATGATGATGTGCTACGCGCACTGCAAGCATTAGATATGTCCAAGATTACAAGCGCACTTAGGAATATTAGTGAAGGGCCTGCAGGAGTTGATGATTCTACAATGGCACAGCATACCCTCAATGTCCAGGTTCCTCTACCACATGTCCAGCCACCTCTCATGCCCGCGCCTATGCTTACAACGGGTCAAGTCCAAATTCCAATTCCCGATTATAAACGTATGCTCGGCTTGCCCACCTCCATTGTAGAGCAAGAAAGCAATCCCAACCACGCTCACCTTCTGGCGAATAAGTGGCTAAGTGCGTCAAAACTAGCTGAACTTGTCAGGACTGAAGGCTAGTTTTCTTTTTCTCATCTTCTGCTAGTGGACTAATACACGAATTAGGACTCATATATAAGAAAGGAAAGTTTTCTGCCTTCGAGGAAGAGCAACTCCAGGACGCGATTGAAAGATTTCGCACGGTAAGCCTCTAGCATAGCGCCACTGCCCCATTCACTCTTGTGTGACAGTCTCGGGGTCTTAATGAGGACCAGATCCAGGAGCTCATTTTTCCTCAGTCAGAGAAGACCAGAGATAATATCTTCTGGTCCGAATTGAGTTCGTTTGTTCTTTCATCGGGTACCAAGCATTTTATGACACTTGTAAACGATTTAGCCTCTTCATTACCATTACGCCCTATTATAGCTGTGTATCACCATGTAAGAAGGACTCATCACCCTCTCAAGAAACAGGGTACATGGACTGCAGATGAGGACGCTGATCTAGAAAAGTGAGATAATACCTCGTTCTCTTGTTGGGCTGACTCTAGATGCCTTTCAGAGCTGTTATAGACCACGGACAGCAGTGGGAGAAAATTAGTCCCCTAGTTGGGCGCATGCCTTCAGATTGTCGGGACCGATATCGCAATCATATCGTCAATAGAAATGTTCGCGTGACTGGTGCGTTTGTAGTTTTCAACGGACCCTTTCTTTATTAACCTTACCTAGGTGTTTGGTCCAAGGAGGAAGAAGATCAACTCACTCGCATCGTAACCGATATGACCGTCAATCAGGGGAGAGACATCGATGGCGATGTTTTTTGGGGCCGAGTAAGTGAGCTTATGGGCGGAAGGCGTGGCCGACAGCAGTGTAGAATAAAATGGTAAATCCTTTTTTCATGTAATAAATTCGCTGCTAAAGGTAATACAACAGGACGGATGCATTGTGCAAAAATGTTAAGACTGGTGGTAGAAAGGCACGGTGGAGTCCGCAAGACGCCTACATTCTCGTTCACAAGTAAGTGCTCAATCGTATTTACACTCTTGTATCGTGATCAGACATACTTGTCCTAGACTCACTGCATTGGACGTGCGTGACGACACGGAGATTGATTGGAAACTGCTTGTGGATCCTGTATGGAATTTGTGGAGCCCTCACACTCTTCAACGCCGTTGGCTCACGATGAAGCGAGGAATTAAAGGATGGGAAGACATGACCCATCAAGGTAGGGAATAGATACTTTTGACGTTCTTGCTTCTCATTTCTGTCTTCGGTCATCAGAAATCATGGACATACTGCGAGTCAGAAAAGCACATCTTCCTCCGCCTCCTCTTTCCAGGAAAAAAAGGGAACGTAGAATTACCAGTGCCACTGCTGTGATCGAGGAAGCATTGGCACAATCTTCTCCTGACGGAATCACTGAATCTGAGTCTGTCCGCGGAGCATCCGTGTCTCAGTCAGTCGTCGCAGGTCCGTCAGAGCCGGGTTCCCGCACAGGGTCTAGTCCACCTGTTGCTGATGAGACATCGTCGTCCTCTGATTCTGAATAGATACTGAAACTATAAATGTTACCATTACTTAACGAAATATTATATATGTATCGTCTATTATCCGCAGCTTTCATACCCTTCGTAATATTCCCAGCTGGGTCCTTGCAAACTCTAAATGAGATTCATGAGGAGGCCTCAAGGCATGCATTGACACTTGCGAGTAATTAATCGGATGACACGGAGAATGCCACGCTGAAGTGGTGTGCGTTCTGCGTCCCCCGGCTCTATCAAGGCTGGCACTTGCAGCCAGAAATCACAGTAGAGCTGCTTGTTCCTTACTACTATGGGTGGTCATCCTTCTGATGTCCAACGTCCTCGAACGGTATTCCTGTCATCTCGGATAACATCGACGCCTACCTTAATTTTCGTGTTCACCATCGTTTCTGTACTCACAATTTGGACCTCAGCAACGACACTTATAAATCCTCGTCACCATGTACCAGTTCATCAAGTACCTATCAATGCTCAAGAACTACTTGCACGATGCATGTCTCTCAGAATGACACCAGGCCCCTCTCGGTCTTTTCATTCTCGCGAAGTGTCAGACCGGTATGAACCGGGTACCAAAGCGACTTTTATCAAGAATGCAGTCATCTTCACAGGGGGAAAGAATGGCAGCGAAGTCATCCATGGGAGTATTCTTATGGATAAAGGCATCATAAAAAGCATTGGAAAAGTTCCAGATCACTTCCATGAGACTGCTTTGCACGCCACAGTGGTGGACGCAAAGGGTGCATGGGTAACACCCGGCATAGGTAGGGGTACCCTTCACCTCAGTGACACCTTAGCAGAAGGCTGATGCAGTGACTAGTGGATCTTCACTCTCATCTCGGTGTTCTTAGTGCGCCGATCATGGCTGGTCCGTTTTGTTTCTAAGGATAATGGGGTAAAGTGCTTAGTTTTTGCCTCAGGCAGTAACGACTTGGATTCCGTCCATGGTCCTATTCTTCCTTGGCTACGAAGCATCGATGGATTTAACACTCACGATGATTCTTTTCAACTTTCGATTGCAGGAGGTGTCACTTCTGCTCAGGTGCTTCCAGGCAGTGGAAATGCAATCGGTATTCCTCTTGGAGTATTACGAATTTAATTCCTCTGATGTCGTGTGCAGGAGGTCAAGCGTTCATGATTAAGCTCCGCAAGACTTCTGAGGGCTCACCGTCGTCCATGGTCATAGAACCTCCTCATAGTCTAACAGGAAACTTGAAGAACACTGAAGATCAGGATGTTCGTTGGCGCCATTTGAAGTAGATCTGACAAGTTCATGTATTTCCTACATCATTGATCTATATCCTGTAGGCAAGCTTGTGGGGAGAATCTCCGCCAATATGGGACTCGAATGGACTCGATGTGGGCATTCCGATCGGCGTATAACGAGGCACGTAAGGTCAAGCTAGCTCAAGATGCGTTTTGTGCCAAGGCCGAAGCTGGTCTTTGGGAGAGCATCGACAACGAATTTCCAGAGAGCCTTCAGTGGGAGGCTCTGGTCGACGTTCTTCGTGGTCGTGTCAAAGTAAGAAGATGTCCATACTTAAGTTGCATGTACTGATGACCTCGGAAAAGATTTCGAATCACTGTTACGAGTCTGTGGATCTCGATAACATAGTTCGCGTAAGTGCTCTCAGTTGATATGTGTAATGCAATCCTTTTGACAATCTTGTGACAGTTGAGCAATGAGTTTGAATTCCCGATTGCGTCTTTCCATCACGCGTCTGAAGCCTGGTTGGTTCCTGGCCTCTTGAAAAAAACATGGGGAGGTACTCCTGGAGTAGCTATGTTTGCAACTAATCACAGGTAATTTATCTTATTTCCCCTCAACAATCATCGGATTTAGTTAACACTCCTCACAAGGTACAAACGCGAAGCTTACAGAGGCTCTGAATTCGCGCCCAGGATATTGGCTGATGAAGGTATACCTGTCATGATGAAGGTAATAACGCTTCTGTTGCTACTTGAGTGACTCGGAAAATGTCTGAAAGTAACTTCTAGTCAGACCACCCTGTTATCAACTCTCGATACCTACTTTACGAAGCTCAACAGGCTCATTACTTCGGCCTACCGGTAAATCTGTCCCTCGCATCAGTGACTTCCACTCCGGCAACCATTGCAGGGCTTTCTCATCGGATTGGCTTCCTGAGGGAGGGCGCCGATGCTGATGTGGTTATATGGGACTCTCATCCACTTCGATTGGGTGCTACGCCTGTTAAAGTCTGGATAGATGGAATTTTGCAGATTCCAGTCCCATCGAAATCCGGCGAGCCATCCAATGTCGAAGTCGGGAAGGGAAAAACAGATGCCGGGTGGAAGAAAGCGCCTGAAGTGCCGAATTGGGACAAGGAACGTAAGAAGGCGCTTGAGTGGGACGGCCTCCCCCCGCTTCTTGAGAAGCCACAAAAGGACAGAATCGTCTTTTCCAATGTCAGAAGTGTTTGGACACGAGAATCAAATGGAAATGTGCGAGAAGAGTTCAGTGCTGCGAGTGATAGAGAATTTGGTGCGGTTATAGTCGAGAATGGTCAGGTGGTTTGCATCGGTCCTTCTTGTTTAACGACCTCTGGTGTCACAAAGGTTGTCGACCTGCGCGGAGGTTCTATCGCACCGGGTCTTATGACATATGGATCACCTTTAGGACTGGAGGAGATCACGGCAGAGCCTTCTACAGGAGACGGGATTCCGTATGATGCATTCGCTCGTAACATACCCAGCATTCTCGATGACACCGGAGGCGTCGTGCGAGCTATGGATGCTCTGATGTTTGGGACTCGAGATGCTTTGTATGTTCCCCGCTCTCTCTGCATAACGGAATTACTTCTCTAACGACAATATGACAGAACAGCATACCGTTCAGGCATCGTGTTGGCTACCTCTTCTCTATCAAAACCCTATTATGTTGATGGTACACCGGGACATATCATATCAGGCCTGTCAACCACTTTCCGCACAGGGTCCTTCCACGCTTTGGAGCGGGGGGCCATCGTACAAGATATCACGGCATTGCACGTTCGTATCGGGCGAGTTCACCCGTTGTTAGGAAAAGGGGTCAGTGTAAGCACACAGATCGCTGCCCTTCGTCGACTCCTGTTTGGATGGGAGACAAAAGTCAAGGAAACCGGGTATTGGTTCAAACAGGCCGCAGAGGTAGATGTCCATTGTCATTGCCGTAATTGCTGGGCAGTCTTTCTAATACAAGTTTGATCCAGGGCGTAGTTCCGCTGGTGATTGAGGTTCATAATGCCGATATTATGGCTACTTTGTTGATCGTCAAGATGGAGGTTGAAGATAGGATTGGTTCACGGATGAGAATGGTGTTTAGCGGCGCGACTGAAGCGCACCTACTTGCGAAAGAGCTAGGTGACAGCTTTCATTTCTTTACGAGGTGTCGTGATTGATTGAGTCTGTTATAGGAGAGGCTGATGTAGGTGTCATTCTGCGACCAGCAAGGCCCTTCCCAGCTACTTGGGACCAACGGCAGATGTAGGTTAACTTGTGGGATTAGCGAATCAGCTAACCATTCCTTTCGGTAGCCTGCCTGGTCCGCCATTGACTAATGATACGGCCCTGGTGAAGCTACTACAGCATAGAGTAACAGTTGGACTGGGCGTGCAGGAATCCTGGGAAGCGCGCAATGGCCGCTTTGACATCCAATGGGTCAGTTACTTCTTACTGTAGTCAAGCCATTCTCATATCGCTTGCAGGCGGTCCTTGAATCGAATGGGAAGATCGACCAGAGTGAGATGCGTGCAATCGCGTATACGAATCTTCCAAAGCTCCTGGGAGTTCGGGAAGTCGAGGATGACGGATTAGCTATTATGAGAGACATGGTTGCTTATGAAGGGGGTGGGGCATTTGACTTTTCCAGCAAGGTAGTTGCGATTATCTCTCCAGAACGCCAGCTGGTAGATTTGCTTTGAATGGTTAATAATGATACATGTGATATGGCTTCTGTAATCTATACATATCGTTTGATTTAAATTGTTCCTGCTCCACAGTGAAGCCTTATGGGCTGAGTCATTTGGCTACTCCAAGAAGAGCGGCCCCTGTCTTGATCCCGCGTCCATTCGCCGCAGCCAGACTGATTCCGACACAACTGAGTAAAAACCCCGCGAACCTGAAAAAGAACAAGAAATTTTCTTTCTAGCGGGTGTGCTAGACGGACAAAGCAGCTGATCCACACCTAAAAAAGGCAAGGCGGGATAAGGAACGCTCCTCGTGTGGAGTGCGAGAGGAGGCGAAGATGGAACGAAGGACAGCGGGTGTTACGGGTATGCGGCTGTGTGAGTCGGCTGGGGGCTGCTGCAGGGGAGTTGGATGAGTAGGCCGCAGTGTGCGCGTCGATGTGGTGGAGGCTGAAGAAGACATTTTGTGGGCTGTCACAGTCGCGTGATTTGCGCTCACGATGACCACGATTTCCCTCGTGTGTACTGAGTTTTTCTGTCACTCTGCTGGGCCGCACAGCCAACGTTCTGGTATGTCTTTTGTTTCCAGAATGATGTGAGCTGACCGCTGTAGGGTCCCAAGTTGAATATATATACCCCCTAGCGGTGATACATCGTGGCTCATTAAAATGTACACTGAACACTTGGACACGACGGAAGATGGCTCGTCTTTTCATGAAGATATGATCAAGGTCGTCAACAGACTGCCGACCAAGGAGGAGCACCGTCGTGTCAGGCACCTTGTTCTTCAGAAACAAAACGAGCCGCCTATTCCGGACGATGAACTTGCAACATCTCTCAAAGCCTGTCCTCATCTTGAAACTGTCGTGTTGTCAGGAGTGCCTGACCTCACTGATAGAACAATGGTTCTCCTTGCGAAAGAGGCAATTAACCTCCAAAATGTTGACCTAACTGGGTGTGATCAAGTAACGGACGTTGGAGTTCTTGAGCTTGCAGTGAAATCCCTTCCATTGCAAAGTCTCCAATTGAACGGGGCCACCGGAATAACTGACACATCTGTGTCGGCTATTGCAAAGACGTGTTCGCGACTTGTCGAGCTCGAATTATGCGACCTTGCGTTGCTAACACCCGTAGCCGTAAGAGACGTCTGGCTGTTCTCGAGGTAAGCCTATTAGCCTCCAACAGCCAATATCGCGCATACACACGTAACATCCGTGTAGGAAACTACGCACGCTCAGGCTCGCACGCTGTCCTCTCCTGACGGACAAATCATTTCCTTCGGGACTGGGGGCCGACCTTCTCGAGGAGCGAGAGAATGGACACGAGAAGCCTTTGCCGCCGCGGCCTGTCACATGGCTTGATCAACTGCCGCCTCTTATCCTGTGTCATAGGGCGGAAAATCTACGGGTGCTGGATCTTACGTCTTGCAAAATCACAGACGAGGCGATTGAGGGGATCATTGCTCATGCCCCAAAAATACAGAGCCTGATTCTTTCAGGGTGCACGATGCTCACAAACCAGGCACTGGAATCGATATCGAAGCTTGGGGAGCATCTTGATGTGCTAATGCTGGCGCATGTGTCAAGCATTACAGATGCTGGGGTCGTCAAACTGGCTCGGGCTTGTTGGAACCTTCGGTGTGTGGACGTTGCATGTAAGTTCGTTTGACGTGGAGTTATTTCTGCAATGATTTCTCACCCCGCCATGTACTAGTTTGTCGCAATCTGACAGATATGTCTGTATTTGAGCTTGCGTCGTTGAAGGGACTTCGGCGGCTCAGCTTGGTTCGAGTGCAGAAGCTTACGGACATTGCCATATTTGCGCTTGCTGAACAGGCGGAATGCTTGGAGCGTTTGCACCTCTCTTACTGCGACCGACTGTCGCTTGATGCGATACACAAGCTGCTGAGAAGTCGAAGAGGGCTGCGGCATCTGACTGCAACGGGGATACCCGCGTGCAGGAGGAAGGGAGTCGCGAGATTTTCGGATTCCCCGCCGGCGGTAGGTCGGTCGGTGTGAGAGACGAAGCCAAGCTCACGACAAACAGACAGATGACAGTGGTGTATTTCGAGTGTTCAGTGGGAACAAGGTCGGTGCTTTGCGGGTATTTTTGGACAAAGAGGAGAGGCGGCGGCGGGAAGCCGAGGCGCAGAACATACGTTTTGAGGCTCGATCGGACGACAGACTGGAGCTGTATTAGGGGTCGGGGAGGTTGCTATGTAGTTTACTGTAATGCAGAAATGCCGTGATCATTCATGGTGGCGTCTGAGACCTGGAGGGGCGGGTCTGAGATCAGATTGGTTTATTATAGGGCGAGAGACATCTTGTCTCCCACCACGCAGGCCTGCTGAGCGCCGGCAGCGTCTGGATGGACTATCTCGTCGTCGCCCCGCCGCAGCTCTTTGGCCTGGACCACCGTCCCGGCTCGTCCGCACCGCGAAGGACAAATGGCCGAAGGAACCTTGCCCCGCTTCCCCCGGACGGTTCGCGCAAATTTGCGATAGGAGGCTTTCTGCCCTTGCCCTCCATCTCTGCGTCTCCCATCTCCACCCCGACTCCCTCTTCTTCGCCCCACGACGACCTCGCCAAGGACTCGGACGAGTACGCCACTGCACCCAGCTCCCCTGCAGTTTCTTCCAGCTGTCACTCCAATCCTCCCACGTGGATCGCTACTCCCCCAACGCCACCGCCCAACATGGTTAAACGCTCTCTCACTTGTTTTCCACGCCCAGCATCTCGTGTCTCCTCGTCCGTCTCCTTTCCATCCACGGCCCTTCCCCACGACGACTGCTTCATCAAGCGCAGCAATTCCGTCCCAGAAATGCTCCACTGGCCTCCTCTTTCCGGCTCTGCCAAGGTCGCGTCCGAGGACGCGTCGCAAGCATCTTCTCCCTCCCTGCGTCCTTCGCTCAGCCGTTCCCAGCCTCTCTTGCACAGCACACAGCAGAGTCCGCGTTTGATCGGAAATTCGGAGCGGTTTCCCGGGGATGCTAGTGCTGAAGGCAGCTGGAGCGAGCCCGAGGACTTGAGCCAGTCTGACAAGGCAAAGGATAATATCAGGAGATATCACGCCCTCAAGGAACTTCTCGACACAGAGGTTGGATACCTGTTAGACTTGCGGGCGTTGGTAACTGTACGTGTTTATTTTTTTAAAAAATTTGCCTACTCACACGGCTTCAAGGTTTACCTTCGCATTATCCCCACCCTCGTTTCCCGTCCTGCCCCGTCCACGACTTTCGGACGCGCCTCCCAGTCCTTTGCATCCAGTCCTTGGGTCAACTCGCACAGTCATGTAGCTGCAGCGGCTGCTGCTTCTGTTTCCGAATCATGTGCCGCTTCCTCCTCGCAATCAAATCCTCAAAAGTCTCTCACACGATACCTATTCACCAGTCTGGAAGTGGAGATGCTCACACGCAATGCTGAGGAGATACTGCAACTACATGAGCAGTTCATGCGAGAACTTCGCAAAGAACTTATCCCCCTTGGCTTTCATTTGGAAGCCTACAAACGCTCTGATGACCCTGCCAAGACTCTTTCCCTGGCTATGCAAAACACCGATGCCGTAATTCGCATTATATCAACAAAGTTTGCAACAGAGGTGCGCCGTCATTTCTTTCTACGTTTAAATTAAAAAGCTTATACTGTTATTAGGCTTCCCGTTTCGCATCTTATCAGACCTTTTGTGC
>QLOM01020358.1:0-10965 GCA_003313785.1 Termitomyces sp. MG148 | reverse complement strand
GTGTGGGTCTTGAGGGTGCAGGAAGGCCAAAGACTGTGATACCAGCCTTGTATCACATTCAGAAGCATTCAAGTCCATTACTAAAGTGCAATAAGGCCAAAGTGTCGCAGCGTAGTCTCTCAATGAAGCTCTCAAAGAGAGAAACGAAATTTGTTGAGAATTCGGCGACCACTCAAAAGACACACTTGAAGCTAGTTTCAGAACAGGGAGCTCCTCTGCTTGACGTGACGGATTAATATGAAGCTGAGACCTGAGAACTATGTTCTAAACACGAACACAGGAAGTTTACGGCCAGAGAAGGGCTGATGCCTTGAGTATCCGATAGGCAATTCAACCGCGAGGAACGACACAGACATGAACGGAACGTTTGTTCTAAACAACGACAAACACTCCTCCTCCCGCCGTCATGCTGTTGCCCGTCCTTCTTTTGTCTGTGCTCCAGCATGTTTGTGCCATCAACGTCTACCTGAGTCCCCAGCTCCCCGGTAATTCTCTCTCCCGCCATCTCGGTCTCGACTTCTACGAGCCTCTTCGTGACGCCTCTCGCTCGTCGTCGAATGACCAGCTTTTTGTTGGAACCGGTTCACGCAATGTTCTACTCTTGACCCTGGACGAGGCAGACGCGACAGGTCAGGGCTTGTTATGTAGTTTGTGTGACATGCACCATTCACATTCTTTTGCGTAGCCGTATTGCCTCCATTACAGCCCGCATTCAAACTTCATGCAGCCTCGTCGACTCCTGTCGACTCCCTCTCATCCATGGTCTCCACTTTTCTTCACCGAGCAGAAAACACCTTTACTTCCGTCTATCATGGTGTGGCTAGCCCGCTTGAGCTCGCAGCCTTCTATGAATCAGCGGAAGCGCCTTCCTTTGCTGCTTTAGAAATCACAAATCTCTCACAACTGCGTCGGGACTACGGTCCCAACAGCAGCGAGTATCTTGTAGCTGCGCATGAGCTACGAGAGGTCATCTCACACGCATATAACCACCCCGACACGTTCAACCTAGCAATTCTTACAGCCTCGTATTCTGTGCCGACATTTACCAAACGCGTTACGCAACCACAGACAAGCCAGTCACCATTGCCTCCTAGTCATCCTCCACCACAAGAACCTATCGGTGCTATCTCAACCTGCTTTACGTCCGCCGCAGCTTGTATGAATTCGACCAACTCTTGTTCTGGACGAGGACAATGCCTTGAAGCTACCAAGTCAGGCAGGACATGTTTTGTCTGCACTTGCGCAGTGACTACGTCCGGAGACGGGCCAAACATCAAAACCGACGTATGGGTTGGACAGAGTTGCGAAAGAAAGGATGTTAGCGGGTTCGTTTATACCAATCCATTCAATTTGAGCCGTCCTAATATCTGTCCTTCCTTAGACCTTTTGTTCTTCTCACCGGCACAGTCATAGTGCTTCTTGTGCTTGTATTTGGATCTGTTTCATTGCTCTCAAGCGTGGGCAATGTCGAGTTGCCAAGTGTGTTATTAGCCACTGCTGTTAGTGTAAAGAAGGACTAGTCTACGGTAATGTTATAATTTTTAACCTTTTGCCACTCTTTGACATTGAGAGTTGTTACATGACTCTTATCTGGAACCGAGAACACTGCTTCTGGATTTGAGTCCATAGATACCTAACTATCCGAGAGACAATGCCCATAAGGGAAATGGTCTCCTTCGATATTCGATGAGCTCGGTTTCCAAGAGATCATGATAATTTTTCTGTCATCAATGAGTGTGGTACATTGACGGACCAGCGGCTCTCCTTTTGTGCATTTTAGGTATAGCGGAAAGCTAGTGACTGAACAGAGTAGTATTGAATAAGACCTAAATTCGCACATTAGTTCAAGTTTATCCGCGGCTTACGGGGATGGGCAAATAGTTGAGCATGTCACTTCTTCCCTACCTAACTTGAATTTGGATTAAATGCTGGCATGATAGGGTATATACAGGTAGGCAAATGACAGGCCTTCGTTATAACGTTACTATCGGTAAAAATTTTCATCAATTCCTCCATCAGGTCCAAATTTCTCATGCTACAGTAAGAGTCTCCAGCCGTCCAACGCTAATGTCAATTCAACTACATAAATAAGGCTCATTGACTGATCACAGGTGACATGGACCTTGATCACCTCGTGGAGAAAATCTACCAGACGCCGGGGGAGGGCCAAGGAGCCAATCAAGGTTTGAAACCAATATCACTTTTCCTGCGCTTACGGTAATTACTTCTCCTGTGCAAAGGGGTGTATAGGATATTTGCGCAGGAACCCGATTAATAACTCTGTTTAATGTATATACAATGGTAGGTACCATTTATTAAGGATCCATTGTCAAGTTACATTACAATAGCAGCTTCGAATAATGGAGTTGTTTAAGTGCCTTCTCGTCGATTGGATGTCGACGAGGTGGAGGCATATTTTGGAGGTACTCCAATGGTGCGAGGCTATCTGCAGGAAACTCGTCTGACGTTACGGACCGCGAATTCTTTGCGGATCTATAGCGAGTCTGAGACAGTGGCTCTATCTGTTTTGCTGAACGGCTGTATGCTGCGTCTTCTACGCGTGGAGGGGACAGAGAGACTGGTCTAGGAGTATATGGGATATACTCAAGCCGAGAAAACTCAGGGGCTTCAGAGCCACCGTTGAGAATCTGGTCTGGCCTACTTTTGACGGACCGAGCGCTTTTATATTTCCCGCTGGGTACAACCAAATCTGCGAGTTGCGGAATGTCGTCAACCGAGAGCAAACTCTCGATAGATTCTTCAGTAAAGTAGGCAACTAAATAATGGAATGAACCGTGAACAATGGGCTGGAAAAGAAAAATGTGTTACTCACTAAGATGCCACTTGCGTTGGCCAGTAGGCGTATCAACGTAAACTGTATAGGTCTGTTTGACCAGAATTGAGCGGTTCAGTATGCAAGAACTATAATCAGAACAATTAGAATTCCGCTATTCGCAAGTAAAAGGAAATCACTGACGAAGCATGAGGATGAAATACGTTATCTGAATAAAGATGCTGCGAATGAGGATCTTTTTTCTCATGATAAAACAAGAAACCCTTTCATGGACGTCATGCACTGAGGAAGTAATTAACCACTGATACCGACCTCCCGAACCCTTGAGGGTCCCCATCTAATACCTGTGATATTATCAGTTATGCTGTTAAAGGGATATTTGTCTTTAGTAGATGCTTACCATCCGTCCAGCGCTCGATGCCCACCTAGGAGAAAGTTGAAGATAAATTGTTACCTAGCTCAAAGAAATCTCACCCCAGTAAGTTCAGCATGAGGTCCCCTTTCTTCCCAGACGTAGACTGAGCCCGGAGTAATCAGACCCCTCTCTTCGTTGTCCAGCCGACGAGTGACCATGGGGAGTATTTTGAGCAAGACTGCATGGAAGATTACACGAGCGTCAGACGGTGATCTGATACGGATACCAGTGCAGGTTGCGCGTTGCATGGTCAGCGAAGCAGCAGGCATAGCTAGAATTCAGGCAAGGTCTACTCAGGCTAAACATAAAAGTGTCTTTTTATCTAGTGGCATGAAATACTGATGGGGTTGCAACTTACGGCACATGTCATCGGATTTGCCCTCTTACGAATAGAGTTTTAGTATCTAAGTCCTCTAAAGAATCAAAGGGACAGTTGATAGTGGGAACCGTGCCTGGCAGTCAGACTGATATGTGACAAGGAAGACCAAACTTTTTTTAGTAGCAGAATACATCCACGTTTTGGACCATCAAGAGTTCCTGATATAACTATAACACGTTGTGATTAGAAATGTCGTGGTTCATAGATTTGCCGAAACCAACATAGACATTCTAAAAAACGAAAAGGACAAAAGGAAACCAGTCGAACCCCTCTGATCCCACAAGAGTTTGACCGATAACCTACATATATGATATAGTATATATTATTCTTCAATAGAAAGTCGACAGCACTGTCCAAGTGATCTGAACCTATGTAGGTTGGTTGGTTGGTTGGTAATACCCGGGGAGATCCACGCATGCGGGGCCCGTACTACATATGGTCGCGTACCAAGTATGCTACGGACATCCCCCCCCTTCGAGTGTTGTGAGAACCAAATTAGGAATCTGACTCCAAGTGGCGGTCTTAAGGACATGATGTGATATGGCCCATACTATGGGTAGATGGGTAACGTGTCTTTGTTGACCGTATTACAGCTTGTTTACACTTTTTCAACAAATAATCCGCAGATCAGGGAGAGGGTTTTATCGTTACTTTTGATGTAAATCACAGTCTTTACTCCTCACTTTTGTATATAATTTTACGCTCCACTCTCTTGATCACCCTGGAATTTAGATTCAACCAACTGTCTACAAAGCTGTCGAAACAACCGCTTCACTATATTATGCTATACTGGATAAAGGGAACACAAACGTTGCATGAACAACAGGATTTACTGAATCAGGAGCTACGTTACATCTTTTTAACTAGTTGGATCACTGTGCCAAAACGTCATTCGTGGTAGCGGCCAAGGTCTAAAACGTTAATGGTAAAGCAGTCCCAGTTAAGGCTCGCCATAGTTCCCACAAGGTCCATCCGTAAGATTTAGAACCGGTCTTAGGATTTTCCAGACTTAGATTGTTCATCAGCCGAGATGTCGATTCCGCAAATGGGTAAAATAGATGATGCATGGAAAACGATTTCTCCAGATTCGGTAGAAACGTCAGTTGATGTGGATACGCGAGAACACGCATGATGCCAGTTACTCTTTTCTGGATCGAATAAGAAAGCAACAATTGTCGTGATGAAGGCTCGGTCACTCTGACTTGTTACTCGCGGATTGTAAAAAAGTTCTGCGTCTAGGTAGAGCCAGTGATGGATTGCGAATTCGACATTGACGTGCTTCCTTGATGCCAATAAGGACGAGGAACGTGGCTGCTTGCATAAGCAAAGCTTCTTCTTCGGCTGTGGAGAAGGCTAAATGGCGTAAAGCTAATATGCGTTGCAAGAGGGTTTCTAAACCAGCTCTAACATATGCCTCACGGGAATTACATATCACTTCTTTAATCAAGGCTGTCACATCCAGAAATTTCTAGATCGGTTCTGAATCTTACGGAAAGTTACCCAATATAGCCACAGTCGTCCTTGCAGACAATGATCTGTTCCTGAGGCCTGAGGCACAAGGGCTCAAGGATCTCCTCCTTGAGCTACATGTCGATTAAAACACAGTAGATCCTTGCATCTTTTACCATATTTGGCTCTTGAGACTCCTATGTATGAGCAATTTACCAACACGTTCACAAAACGGGATAGGAGCGCAATTGCTGACTGACATTTTACCGAATTTCAAGGATCATTTTTTTCAAGAGAAACATCCAGATGAGACTACAAACCAATCGAGCTTTACGCTAGGTATTTATGCGCTTTCTTCACAATATGTTAGAGAACAAAAGTCTGTGTGTCAACTTGAGTCAATACAGCGACTACTGACCTGCATTTTATCAGTTGGGTATATATTGAATAAACGAAAACGATTGTTCGAGTGTCTTAATTACAGCTGTGATCTATTGATAGGTTGCGATCAATCCGAGATGATAAGTATGGGCTTCAAGCGTCATTGCGTAGTTCGCTCAAGTCAATTTGATGATACATATTACAGAACAGATTCCAATCGGAATCGGAGGGGTGCAAGTTCCAGGTCAATCAGTGAGAATGACTCGAAGACTATCAGTGCCGATGATTTTTTTTCGAACCGTCGATGACTGCACCAGAGGCTGTCACCAACTTACGCAGCTCCCCACTTTCCTCCAAAACACGAATTTCCTCTGTTGAGCCGATAACCTTGCCTCCAATCAGAAGCACCGGAAGCTCCGACGATAATGTAAGACGCCGAATTATGGCCTCAACGACCTTGGCATCATCACGAATATCCACGTCTATTATTGTAGGTGAGGGCTGAAGGTTCATTTTAGCGAGTATGCCTTTGATTTCTCGCGATGCAGGAGAGTACAACTAATATATTTCTTCCCGTCAAACACGTCTAAAAACGCATAATTATACGCTTACTTTGGAGTACAAAAGAACAGGATTTCTTTCCCAAACATCCGTAACCATGTGTTGAACTTCCTCTTTCGCGCGACTGCTCCGCGTATCAAAATCAAGGACAAGTTGAGGATCAATAGTAACGGTTGGGTCGACTGATAATGGTATCATATTTCGAGAGAGGCTCGTCAGAAAACTAGATATGGCAGCAAGTTCCTGATGTTGGTCTAGTGCCACTTGTTCTCCAATTTGCGATAGTTTTCTGTGGTTTCGGATTGGAGTAGACAAGCGGGGGTTACTTGTGAGCTGCTTGGCTGCTGGTGCATTATTGCGAAGCATAGCCTGGGACGGCAATACCGACGGTCGAATGATTAGAAAGTATACGCTCAAGCAGATCAGAGCAGTGAGGGCAGTGAGGGCGGACCTGGATTTCGCCTTCTTGGGTTGGAGAAGGGAGATGGGGATCATTGGAAGGATTGGTAAACGTGGCCAAGGCTCATCATACGTTGTACGTGCCATTATGAGGTGGATACTCTAGTTGTAGAAGGAAGGGGCTTCACGTAGGGAATGGAATGCGATGTTAGTTGAAGGACAAAGTACATAAAAACGTCGGTACACTGACGTGTATTAAAAACAATGCTTGTAACTCCGGTTCCCCGGTTCGGAGGCTGGCTGAACCGAAGAATTCTTTGGTTCCCGATATGCACGCACAAGCTATATGTTCCTAAAAATCATTCAGCATGCCAACAGACCAAAGAGAGGAATGATGGGAGCAAATGTGGATCCTCGGCGAAGGCGAACCCAGTTGAATTAACTTGAAGTTGTATTTAGAGTTGGCCTCAAGGTCGGCCTGCGGCGAATTTGACAGCTGCGACTGTTCTATTAGTTACATTTGGTCTACAAAGGTACGTAAAGTTCATTCACGACCACCCCAATTGACCACCCGCGTGATGCCCTGATTCCAGTCTTCGACCCTGTGGGCACTGACAATGCTGACAGTGGAATCTCTACTCCCTACAAAACCAATGCCCATACTTTGAGCGACGATATCTATGATTGGAGCATACCATTCGCCGTATTGATCCAATGTACGTTCAGTAGAGTGGTCGATGTATCTCCATCCTTCTTCCCGAACTTCTCTCCAAAAGGCCTGATCTTTCTCGTCTTATCAAAATAATTGTCAAGATGTGTTTCATTGACATACGTTGACATACCTGAGGTTATGAGAACTTCTGTGACCTTGATTCCAAACTTGACGAAGATGTCGCCCTGGACTTCTTTTACTTTTCTAACAAACGCGGATAGTGGCGCCAAACACTGGGAAGACACGTCGAAACATTGGTTTACGAAATCACCACGACGAGCATGGACTGTAATAAACTGCAATGAAACAAAATATATGAACTGAATGCTAGAATTCAGACAATTGACTCACAGGTGGAAGTTCGTAGGTATTAACCTGAAGAGCTCTTCGCACATAACCCTTAACTAGGTCAACAATTGGCTCGCTAAATCTAAGGTGTCGCCCGATACGCCTCCAGGCCGGAGACCAGGAACTTTGCCACTCATATGGCTGCGTTCCCACAGAAGCATAGTACATTAAATCAAAACACGACAGGTGATTGCTCGGCGAAAGTTTGGCACCGTTAGGCGACATAGCCATCAGAGTTTCATCCCCAGGGTGAGTGATAGGATTGAGAGGATATATTTTTTCTGCAAGCGGAATCAAGGCTAAGTGACCGTGAGCAGCTAGTAAGGGATCCTTGCGGATATGCTCTGGTAAACGAGTATATGAAACGTCCAGACCAAGATGATGCAGCAAGTTGCGCGCTAGGATTGGTTCTTTCTCGTGAGCTGGGCGAGTAGACCAGCATCCGATCTGTTCAATAGAGGCAGGCGCATCTAGCGACAGACGGGGAGGTAAGGACTTCACATCAGACCATTCCAAGATGGGTTTCCGTAAGCTTCTTCTTAGCAAGTCAAGGTCGAATATTTCTCCGAACGGGAGGGGCCCCGCGGAGGGTGCTACTCAGATATCTGAGTAAACGTCCACAAGGGACCAAGGACTGGAACCATACGTACATATATGATGATCTGGGGCAAACGGAGGAATGATCGGTATACGGTCCGAGACAGTACCGAGGTAAACCATGTTAACCTAGTTGCCAAGTGAGACAAGCGGTTGGAGACGCGAAAACTTGGCCACCGACATAGCTTATGAATTGATTTGCTGGTAAACACTGGTGAGTCTTTGACATAAAGACTTAATATCAGATAACGTACTTAAACCAGCGCTCGCCCAAGAGGTAATATAGAATGTGTCTTTGCGAAGATTTTCTTCAAGTTCCAAAAGCGTCCTGAGTTTTAACAACTAATAACAGATTTCACGGACCTTGAAAGCGAACCTGTGGCGCTGTTCTGACATATTTAGATGTTTCCCAAAGGCCAGACCCTGGCTGCTCCCCAGTAGGCGTTTGTAAGGTCTTTGTATTTTTGGCTTGTGCATTGTTGCACTCATCGCGCTCAATTTGGGATATACTGGTGACATAATAAATTGTTGAAAATGCCGAAAGGAGCACAAAGCACAATGAAATAAGGGCTAGTTGAACATTCATGATGAAAAGGTTTACTCGAGGGAAATGATATTCGTGAGGAAGCGAAATAAGGCCACGTGAGTGTATAAATGAACATTCGTGGAATGTTGCGAGCGTTCATCAAAGTTCAGAGTTGGAGGATAATCGATAAACTCACAAGACATACTTACCTTGCCTGCGACGTAGATAGATTCTAGGCAATGTCAATACGTAGTCCGAACAAGCCTCTCCGGAGCCGCAAAGAAGAAACTTAAACAAGCCGGGCTCTCTCACGCTGTCTGTTTGTTACCTGTCACAACCTTGGCGTTGTGGCTGCTCAAAGTGAGCTTGCAATAAAGGCGTCCATCAAGACACGCGACTCGTGTACTCGTCATCTAGTCTATAAGTACTCTCAGTGTTCCGCATTGCACGTCAATGCCTTTCTTTGTCTCGTGACTCGTCGCTGCAGTGTATTCAAGTCACCTGGCTTCGCCTCCTGCCCTCACGTCTCTAGAGGCGCCGATTAGACACCGAAAAGTTTTGACCTTCTATTTTTGCCGAGGTTCATTCCACTCAAATTGTTATCGACGTTTTGTCGAGGAAACTGCGACGCGGCCCGTGTAGATATTCCGTTCCCAATATAAAAATGGCGAGCAGTTGTAGCTCTGCAACCACAGCAAGATGTTTGTTCGCCCTCTTCTCACGTTCTTGACGGTCGCTGCCCTTACTGTGCTCGGCAATGCTGCCGCTAGCCAACTACAACAAGTAACCAATTTTGGTTCGAACCCGACAAATGTCGGGATATTTCTCTACCGTCCACCGAACGTAGCAGCTTCTCCTGCTCTAATCGTCGCTATCCACTACTGCGGAGGAACGGCTCAGGCTTACTTCACGGGTACCCAATACGCCAATCTTGCTGATCAGCATGGCTACCTTGTCATCTACCCCGATGCCCCAGACAGTGGAGGATGTTGGGATGTTCACACCACCGCTACACTTACTCATGATGGTGGAGGGGACTCCTTGGGCATAGCCTCGGCAGTTCGCTATGCAATCTCGACTTGGAACGTAGACCCTAATCGCGTTTTCGCAACTGGTTTATCCTCTGGAGCGATGATGACAAACGTCCTTGCTGGTGCATATCCTGACCTTTTCAAGGCAGGTTCAGCATTTGCAGGTGTTCCTTACGGTTGCTTCGCTGGGCCTAATATGTGGAACACAGCGTGTGCCACTGGAACCGTTTCAAAAACGCCACAAGAATGGGTAAGTTTTTCTTCAAAAAACCTGTTTCTATTGATTGAATGTTCGACTAGGGTGACCTTGTCAGAAGTGGATACCCTGGGTATACTGGTGCCTATCCAAAGATGCAAATTTGGCAAGGAACACTGTAAGTAATTTCATTGTCACAATACCACAAAGCTGTCTAACTCCTCTTATAGTGATACTACTCTCAACTATGCTAACTTTGCGGAAGGTGTGAAGCAATGGACCAATGTCTTTGGTTATACTACAACTCCAATTTCTGTCACGTCGAATTCTCCCGTCCCTAACTGGACCCGTTCAATCTATGGGCCAAACTTCCAAGCCATCAGTGCAGCTGGCGTCGATCATAATATCCCGACTCAAGAAAACGATGTTTTGGCGTGGTTTGGTATAACCGGTAGCTCCGGAACAACTACTACCGTGCCCACTTCTACGCCGATCACCTTTACTCCCCCATCGACTACATCATCCGGGTCTCAGCAAGCCCACTGGGGTCAATGTGGCGGGTGCGCAACGCCGTAATATCCATGGTATAGTCGCTGACAGATGTATATAGCATTGGCTGGACAGGACCAGCTACTTGTGCGTCTCCGTACACTTGCCAAGAAATCAATGCATACTATTCACAAGTATGTATTTCGCTTCCTTGTCGATTAATTCGCTGGATGACCTTCCTACAGTGCTTGTAAATTTTTACAACCCCGAGCAAGGTTCTCTCGGAAGTAGTGATGTACATACATGGCTTTTTCCTTTCGTATCTCGTGTCAGTGGAGTATATATATTTTGGCCATTCTTGCTCGGTCCTTGAAACATACCAAGGCAGGGAGGAGATGTCTGAAAAGGGATGCACATGATTCATCCGCAATGTTCGCCTTATAAGTACGGAGAAATGTGAGAGATTCGTGTCCTGCCATCCCCAAGTTCAATTATATTATAAGGGGAAATGGACGTCATCAGGGAAACTGGGAATTTGAGAAATATCCTAGGGTATTACCCAAGTGCTACCCTGAGAACACTAAATAGGGCCGACCAACCAAAAGGCAGAACGGTGGCACTAAGTACTTACTAGGGTTGATGATCATGCACATGGGTGGCCTGTCGTGACCATTGTTTCAATGTTTAT
>QLOM01020332.1:0-16787 GCA_003313785.1 Termitomyces sp. MG148 | reverse complement strand
TATGCAGCTGAATGAATCCTAGGGGAATAACCAGTGGATCCGAACGGGTTGAGTATTCCATGTGCCGAGAAGGTTCAGAGGCTGCTAAGATAGATGTGAATTATTCCAGGTGTAAGATAGTGAACCATCGGTTACGGCGTTCCACACGACCGTGATATAGCGCTTTATAATCCGACAACCTAGAAAGTCGTAGCCTAAAACAATGAGATGGTGCAGGTTGAACCATTAAGGCAAGAAGTTCTGCAGGGCGGGACAATCTTCCGGTTCGACAAAGAGAAAGAAATCCTTATGTATGTAATGTAGAATGGATACCAGATCTTAATTTATCTAATGAAATGAATGAATGAAATTTAACCGCCGGCAAGGTTACACTACTGAGACCGGGGGTAACCATTTATATTCCTAGTGAATAGGATGTATGTGAGGTTGTGTGCTTTTATGTTCGAATGTCGCGATCTATACTTCGCCTATCTGCGTCTCGTATCTGCTTGTGTCTGTAGCTGGTTTTGTCATTCATAATTTATCGATAGCCAAGAACCAGATGAAGTCAACACAGTGTCTCGTGTTTCCGAATTCGCACCCTGTCCCTCATTCTCCTCTCTCATCTTCTTCCTCGATGTCGTCAACTGAGAGGGCCCCAAATCCACACAACCCAATCATATTACTTTCACCATCATACTCTGCCTCACTACTTTCATCTTCGTCAGACGTTTCTTCATCAGAGAGAACAGATGTAACGATAATTTTCTCATCGTTGTCTGGTTCGTCGCTATCATTGTCGACCTCGTCTTCAATGAGACCAGCATGTTGGATCCATATACCACTTCCTTGCTCCCCTATACTTGCCCTTACTGAATCCAAATCTGTGCCCGGAGGCCAAAAGGCCCAGCCAATCTTTCCTTCTGCCAATGCTCTGAGTACTGAGAACTGGTTCAACCTGTTCGAGAGATGAAACGAAACACTCTGCGTACATGCATTTCCGGCTCTATGTATGTCTGGCCTGCCTGCTTTGGCAGTAACCCATTTATATCGCTTTGCATACGCAATAAGAACGTTCATTGCAGTCCAAACTTGAAGTGGCTTCTTTTCCCCCAGGTCTGGCCGTGCGCAATCTCTCCATGTCCTTTTATCGACTGTTGGAGTCAACGATGCAGGATGTTCAAGTCCATAGACGCGCTCGATGGGTAATCTTTCTGCGGCATAGAAAATGGATGAGGGAACGGCAGATACACGAGAAATGGGCAAAATCCCACAGAGAACCTAGGCATGAATATAGTGGGGCACTGGCCTTTTGCATCCGTTACACACCTGCATCTCCAGAGGAGCAAAGTTGGGCATAACGAGGCCAGGGCAATCAACTAGACGAACGTGAGGTGTCCAGAACAGCGTTTGAAAGTGCTTGGTCTGGATAGAAAACATCAAACAGTAGAACAAGAAAGTTCAATCCTACTGCTAACTTTGCCTGGACTTTTTGATGCCCGAACTTTATTCATCCCAAATAAGGCGTTTAGGAGGGAAGATTTTCCAACATTGGGTTGTCCTAGATAGAAGGTTATCAATCATCTGTAAACCAAGGCTCTCGAATTGTACCAATTAAACCGATGGTTAGAAACTCAAAGTCTTTTACTTCTTGTCTGTCAGTGTTTTCCAGTTCCTCTCCTTCACTTTCTGTCAGACGCAAGCATGCTGCATCCGATGCTTTTATGACAGCGTCCCAATCAACATCTGCTTTGACGGAGGGCTTCCACGTGCGTAGCCGCTTAGGGCTTATCTGAACTTTTTCTGGCGGTATCAACATCTTAGAGTGAACATGACGAATTGCTGTTATCAATCGCTCGCGGAAGCTAGTCGCAAGACGAGGTTCATATTGAGTCCTTCCTTGGTGAACTCCCCTTTCTTCCTTGGCAGCGTATGATTCGATCGGTACCACAGGAAGATGAGGGTATGTTTTATGGAAATATTCTACCCAGGCAGACGTTCGTTCTGGTCCGGTTATGCCAATCTTTGTGAGCACCAAGATAATTTTGCGATCCGAGCAATAAGAAGCAAGGGACGGGGGGAAGTGAATAAGAGGGCAACGGGAGTCGAGAAGTACAAGGAGGATCTGTGACATTTCGGTAACACGCCATCTTCACAGACAAGAATAAATTGCCATGAGGATCAAAATTTGCTACAAAGGACGTACAGCTGACGCCACACCTCCAGGTTCCTCTCGAAGTATGTGGATGATCTAGGCATTCTGTCATGTTCCTCGTTGACCAACGCTCTCACTAAGGGGGACTCGTCGGTAGATTCCTGTGCTCGCGAGTCCGATTCATTTTGCCAATCAAGCACAATTTTATCCATCTGATCTAGCCACTTCTTGAACATTCCTTCTTCGTTGCGCTCAACCTCCTTTTTCGTCATATCAAATCGCCATTTTGGGCGACGTGGACATGTCAACTTCTGGCCATTCGAACTGTCGAAGTCCTCAGAGTAAATGACAGCTATGTCAGGAATGGGACGAGTTAGGGGAAGTTTAGAGGCGATGACTCTAGTCTTTTCAAGAAACTTCGATGGAAGCAAAACAAAGGACGATTGCAAGCGCCTCGCAGCATGGGCAGGATCTGACGAAGAACCCATGGTGGTGCCTGTGGGCCCCAGCCTGACTTTGGATTTATGAGGTTTCTTATGTGGATCGGGAGGCGGCACATCACCACGTTTGATTGCACGCTTGAGCTGAGTGTCTGCTTTCTTTTGACGAGTGGATGTTGGTTTGCGACGAGGCATTGGCAATACAATGGATATCTTATGTCAATGACCCGATCAACGTTTCGGCTATATAAGTTCCCATTTAGACCATCCCAGTTTTTCAAAATCACAGAGAAACGTCGTTGAATTAGGAAACCAGACTGAAAATTACAAGCCAGCAGAGTGTCCCGTATACTTGTGCGTGTTCTGATTGAAGGAAAGAAGCAGTTTATACGAGACATATCTATTGATTTGTGCTCCGGGGCTCGTGTCAACTGCAACGTCAGGCATCACCATCAACTTTCTGACCACTATGGTCTGATATGTACTTTTCCTCTTCACGCTATCCACAGATTTGCGAAGGCTGCCAGTATATATTGTTTAGAAACATTGTCCGGAATTGGGGAGCAATGAAGTCATACGATAATTACACATCAACTGGATTCTACACATCAGCGCCTGCATTCGATGGACGTCGACATCCCAGGCCCAAAGAGGGACAATTCCAGTACAAGCACGGTCACAGACACCATTCTTTTGACAGCGAGAAAGCACCATACCCCTTATCTTACGACAAGCACATTTTGGAGATGTCAGTTGATCCTCCCTTCGGGCATGTTACGTGGGCTGACTACAAACTATACCAGTGAATCATTGGACAACAGGCTTGCTCAGCATCTCAGAGGATCCGTGTCTTTCGTCAATTTTACCGAAGGGCCACCTCAACGAACTTTGGACCTTGGATGTGGAGTGGGTCGAATTAGTTTATATCACGTTGAGCCGATCATGACTATCTGTTTGCATTTTAGACAGGTACATGGATTATCGAAGCTGCTAAACAGTGGCCTGCCTGCGAGTTTGTCAGTAAAAATCATTGTCTTGCGAATTCGAACCTGATCGAAGTTGTAAAGGTTGGCTTTGACTTGGTCAATGTACAAATACCCCTCAAAATGCTTGATGAATCGATTGCACAGCGGGTAGAATGGCGCCATGGCAATTTGTGAGTTCTATTATCTCTCCCAGAAGAAGTCAAAAGCTCACGATATCGTTTAGTCTAACGACTAAACTTCCCTTTGAGGATGACGAATTTGATCATGTACATATGCAAGCCATTGCTAAAGGTGTACCAGAAAATAAGGTAAGGTTGTGTTGGATCTCAATCATACCTACTAATTTCAAAGCGCAGTGGGGTGTCCTTTTTGAGGTAAGCTATGGTCTGAGATGAAACCACAAGTGCCTTGATATATTGCAAGGAAGTGAACCGTGTACTGAGACCAGGAGGCTCAGTTGAAATCATTGAGGATGGTGTGTAATCCCACAACTTAGATTGCCCGATAAATTATTCTATCCTCTTAGACGTTATGTTCCCATTGTTACCTCGGTGGTTCACCTCCGTACTCAGGTCCCAAGCAAGGAGGGACACATCTGTTCACTATCCTGATGGCTCTCGACGTAGTTATCCGTCCCCTCCGAACACTCCGCAGAACGTCCCACCACATGATCATGCCTTACTCGAGTCCCTCAATAAGTCTGTATTTGAACATCGTTTCATTAACTTGAAACCAACAGGTAAACAAGAGAGTTTTTTCCCTTTGATCAGTTGCACTCAATCGTTTCAGCGGTTCTTCCCAGTTATTTTAATACATACTTCAGACAGGTGACACTTGGCCCAGTGATCAATTTTCCGATGCCTCCAATACCCCCACCACAACCACTTCCACCTCGAACCATCAGCTCCTACTCGATTGGCCTTGATGCGGACACTTCTGACTCTCGTCCTTCTACCTCGTCCTTCCCTCTTATGAACTGGCCGAACTCTTCATCCTTTTCATCAACAATATCTGCATCAACGACCTCTACAATTGGTTCAAACGATTCTTCTGTTTTTAGTGTGCGGCCAAGAACCACATCCGCATCGTTCTTATCCACGTTTGAAGTTGGGGACACTTCTGCCAAACCGCGACCATTCAATCGGTTTCTCCTGGACGGTTCACTCAGTGAAAGCGAGATAGCTGCACTACCTCGTTCGTTATTTCCCCTTGAACAGCTGGAAGCTTTGTCAGAACGGTCGCTAGCGATGCATCTGTACCGATCTTATCAGTCGGTATTGGCGTGCCAGGAGGCTATGTGGGAAGAACTGAAAGATCGAATAATCAATCGCAAGGAGGAGCTCACCCCCTATGGATGGGATGATGACGAGGAGCTAGAGGAGCTAGAGGAGCTAGAAGAGCTGAAGAATCGCAACAAATTTGAGCGTCTTCTAGAGCGTTACAAAAGGTCCGTACTGTCTCAATGAGCGATCCAGCTTTTCCCCATTGCTTAATGATTTCTCTCAGTGATATGCAGGCAAGGATATCTCTCTGGTGCTCTCTGACTGGAATTGGATGGGAATTTCCGGCTAGGGAATCTCTTTCGAAAGCTGAACTCATGGAAGAGGAACGTGTTAGAGAGAGCTTGCTGGAAGCTCGGCGGTTTGTATCTGATGACGAAAGGCAGGAGGTACCTTGTCGTTCGCTAAGGGTGCTTGTGGGCCATAAATTATAGTTGGACATGGACATTCTTCTATAGCTATAGATACATCTTGCTTTGGTCAACTTTGTTGTATACTTATCACTTACCAACAGTCACGTTGGTAGATTGCAAACCTGCAAACATTTTGGAGAGAAGATGGGTGGATATTGTTGTGCGTGCGCTGGACCTTATTTGGCACAGCCACATGTGTAGGTTGTTTGGCACCAATTTTTTTTTGCCGAATCAAATAAGTTAACTCATTTTAAATCGCAACAAAATGGCGGCGTCGACGTCGCGCCAGCCTCATGAAATCCCTCTCCCACCCTCACCGCCTTACCCAGTCAAGCCTGGAAAGAAAAAGGTTTCACGCAAAGGGAAAGGAAAAGAGAACATCCCAGCCCCGTCTCAAGCGATCACCTCTTGGGATGTCTTGGATTCAGAAGGCGATTGGGAATGGTCGTATCTAACTGACCCGTCCGCAATCAAGGTTCCGCCAGTATTTACAAAAGACGGAAAGTGTGTCGACGATCTTCATTGTCCTTGAAACGCCACTTAAGAATGTTTTTTGGGATGCAGATACTTCTTTTCGCTTGTCGGGTCTGCTGTCAAGATTCATTCTGTAGCAACCGGTCAAGTTGTATCTACCTTAAGTGCACCTCCTTCTACAAGCAACAACACTTCCACGGATCTACTCACCGCCGCCATACTCAATCCCCAGAATAGTTTTCAGCTGATTACTGGGTCTTTGAACGGACGCCTCGTTGTCTGGGATTATGTCGAAGCAAATTTATTACAGACGATCGATATCTCGCAGCCTATACATTACATTTGTGCTCATGAGTCTTGTAGGGACATGGTTTTTGTTGCCGCCTCAAGACTCAGCAAGAAAACAAAGACTTCTGGCAACGGTCTGTTGAAAACTTGTTTCTGGCAATGCATTTATTAAAAGTCCAACATGACACAGATGATAATGCTGTCGTACTCTGCGTTTCACTTCGGACATTGGACAGCTCATTGAAGCCCAAAGAAATATTGCCAATTGGAAAAACTCGCTTTCCTACTGGTCTCGTTCTTTCTCCTAGTGGATCGTGGCTTGTAGCTACTGCCGGCCATAAAGCGTATGTCGCAGCAACCTCATCATTGGCCTCTGGATTCGTCAAATACGTCTCTCCTGAACGCTTGACGTGTCTTTCTTTTCACCCAACGGAAGAGTATTTTGCTACGGGTGACGACAAGGGAATTATACGCCTATGGTATTGTTTGAACGAAGCTCAGCCCGTCAATGTTCATGGAGTGGAAAAAAAGGCACAGACGACTACCTTGCATTGGCATGCGCATGCCGTCTCATCAATTGATTTCACCAGCAATGGTTCTTACCTGTTAAGTGGTGGAGAAGAATCAGTACTTGTCATCTGGCAACTGCATACCGGGAAAAAGGAATTTGTGCCCCGTATCGGAGCCCCGATCAACACTATTTCAACTTCAAAAAATGACAGAGGGGAGGAGTTCCTTCTTGGTCTCGCGGATGCAACCTATGTGTTTGTCGCCTCGGGAAATCTCAAGGTGTCGAGGAGTTATTCAAGGATCAAGCTTGGTGCGTCGTGACCCGTTTCAAGTGACATCTCAGGGGTTGATTTACTACGTAACCCATGTAGATCCTTCTCTGCCTCATCAGATGACGTCCGAACATAAACATGTACCTATCGCCGTACATTCCTTGTCCTCGACACTAATCTTACCATCTTCTCATCCTTCATCCCTCCAATTATTTTCCCCTTCATTAGCAAAACTCGTGTTTGAGCTTGAGGTGTCACCCTCGAACAGGGTCTCTCGACGAGACGAGAAGCCGATAGAGCCGTCCTTTGTAGAGCAAACCTCTCTTTCTCCCTCCGGAGATTGGCTAGCCACAATCGATGCTCGGTATGTTGACGATGGCTTTCAAAATGAAATCTACCTCAAATTGTGGCGGTGGGATGTAAAGATCGGTAGATGGATTTTGAATACCAGAATAGACCATCCCCATGGTCCTCAACGGGTCACAGGCTTGACGTTCAATCCTGGACTCAAGCCCTTGTTAGTTACTTCTGGAGAAGACGGAGCTGTCAAGACCTGGGGATTGAAGTCGGCGGGGGCAAAATCTGAGACCGTAGAAGGTGCGTCTATATTTGTGAATGATAGATATATCTGTCTGACCAGTCAAAAAGAATTCTGGGTCGCTCGCTCAACCTTTGGTTTCCGATCTGAAGTGCCTCATTCAGTCGCATGGTCACTCGATGCCTCCATTTTGGCTATCACATTCGGACCATACGTTTCATTATACGATTCGACGACAAGCGTCCTCTTTCTGACCCTTACGTCCCCGGAAGGCAATATCAACAGATCCGCTCATTTTTTAGGTAAGGAGGGACGTTACCTGGTAGTTGTTGGAGAGTACAATGTCACTCTGTGGGATCTTGTATCTCAAACGGGTGAGCTTTGTCGTGTCCTATCTCATCAAAGTCTAACATCATATCTTTTTCATTAGTTCGGTGGAACTACAAGGCCCTGTCATCAATCATTCAAGTGGTTCCTCACCCGGTAGCAGATACGTTCGCTGTGTTTTGCGCCTCTTCTGGCCAGGAACACCAGAAGACTCGTGTCCTCATTTTTCGCTCTGTGTCATCCATTCCCTTCATCGCGCGCTCCCTTCCATTTAAGATACGGACTGTTGCCCCTTACCTATTGGCAAGATCGTCTGGTCACATTTTTGTGGGTATAACCAGCGATTGGAACGTTGTTCTATTTGGAGACAATTCTAAGCTGCCAAAGGAGGACGGATCCACTGCTGCTGGAATAATTTTGACCTCTACACCACAGAAGCGCACATTGTTCCAAGATATCTTTGGTAAAGCTGCTTTTGCAGACGTCCCATCGACCACTCTTTCCATCGTCGAGGGACCACACAAAAATCTCGGAAAGACGACGAATACCAAGGCATTCACCGCCCCTGCATACCTTATGCCAGCATTCGAACATATATTCAATGAGTTAATGGGCGAATTTCTGCAACCGCGGCCGGATGAGAGGCAGACTGAGCTCGCGCATGATGAGGAGGACGTTGATATGGACGAAGAGCCTGCAAGCACAACATTCGATGGCATTTCCTCTGCACGTGTTGTATATCAAGAAGAGATGAATTCGCTTGTTACTCTATTCCGAAACCAGTCGATGAAATGTATGTTTTCATATGTCGCTGAGATAACACCTTCATTATGAGAATTCAGGTGCTCTACCAAACACCGACCATTTACCCAAGACGAAGAGTTTACCTGCCCGTCAAACAACAACCGTCCCTTCTCTACCTGCCATTGGTCAAAAGCAAAACTCGCTACCCCGACACTCCGCTGCCGCTGCTGGGTTGGAAGTCGACGTGGTCTCTCCACCACCCGTCGTTTTAACAAATGGTAGGAAAAGAAAGAAGTCGTTGAGCTGATTGTCAATATTAACTCGCATCTTGTCAAAAAAATGCTACAATCACGACGTTTCACTTTGAGGACCTTCCTTGAGAAAGCTGAAATGTCAATATATATGTATTAGTACAACTAGTAAAATCCGTATTAAGATTGTGAGCACATGGTATCAATTATGGTCAGTGATATCACTCTGACAAAATCGTATCCTCCTCCGGGGTTCTTGTGCCATTAGACATGAAATGAAGCGACGTGACTTTCATAAGTTGAGCGCAAGCGGTTCGAAACTCCTGATTGCTATTATCATGATCTTTTGTTTGCGTGATATAGACCTTTTTTAGAGGAACTCCCAACGTCTGACGTTCAGTGGCAAACCAAGGGAGTGACTGAAAGACTGAAGGATGGGATTCAATGACAGCCAGTTTAGGTGCCAAAATGACTTTTGGGGAAGGATGCTTCTCATGTGGCGCCAGCACTGTACGCGGATCCAAGACAAACAACTCAAAGAATGCCAATGGTAGGTTGGCAATGCGGAGATAGGTAAGTCGGGGCATCGACATAAACCACTTCACCATGACATTTCTTCTGATCGGTAGGTCGACAGCGTACATCGTCAATAGCTTGATTTCAGGGAAACGATTGATGAGAATTTCATAAAGAGGGGAATAATCCTCCCCTGTCATGTTGATGAATGTCAAATCAGCCAGATTTGGGGCAGTGAAGTGTGAGAAGACATGGCGAGCATATTGAGCACTAAAATCGGAAATACAGAGAATTTTCAGATTTGTCATGACGATCTGGAAAGGCGGTGGATCGTAAAGATCAATCTGAGGACCCGCTCCATCCAGGCAGAGTTTTCGAAGTGCAGGACAGTTGATAAGAATTTCTCTGAAACGGGCAGTTGTTGGACAAAGCTCTAAAGGAAGCTTTCTGATATCGATAGTCGACAGGTTCTGTAACATGGGAGTGTTCCAATCGATATGCACACCAGAGAGGGAGAGATAATAGAGCCTCGGTGTCCCTTTACCGCTGAATAATGCTGTGGGCTGGATATAGCCATCAGTGCCGTAATCAATACGTCCCAATCGATGTATTTCCAGGCGTTCAATAGCCACCGGAGCATCGGCGGTTCGGAGTTTATCAAGCAGAAGTGCGACATGTTCCCAACTTGAACCGATGTATATTAGGATACGGATTCGCGATAGATAAATGAGTAGTCTGTTCAAAAGAACATCCATATCTGCGAGAGAGATGGGAAATGTATCTTCACAACTGATCCGTAAATCCAAAGCAGATGTCCCAGCTCTCTCGATAAAAGCCCAAGAGCGCTTGAAAGGGGGCCGGTCACGAAACCAAATTGCGTTCCAGAGAGTACAATCGCCAAGCGCAATCACCCTCCAACGTCTACAGGTCCATGTGAGCCGGAGGCGCCAAAGTATACCAGTAGATGGATTAGGAACGGGCCACACGATCAAGCGGAATATATTGGTGAGGATTTCGGGGGGTAAGTCATTAATACGAAATATTCGGGGGAAATATGTTAAGTAGTGGGCGCGGGCCAAGATGAGCGATTCATCGATACACGAAACAAGGGATCGGGGTCCACCCAGTTCCTTCGCGTCCTCGAGGCTTTTGATACGCTTGATATGGCTTTGGGTTTCCTTACGTATCGACAAAACGTCGTCTGGAGATGGAACACGTGGAATGCCGTCCCCCATGGCAGTTGAGGTTATCCGTTGGATACCCTGAGCCAGGAGCTGACGGCGCGTTAGTGGCACAGGTTGTTGAGCAGGGATTCGGATAGACGACAAGGGGCTCTATATATGTAAAAATTTCATTGTCTTGACATTCTACCACCTAAAGAACATACCTGGGAAATATTAGATGTAGGGAGGCTTGCCATCACTGTTGGTGGACAGGAGCGTGCTCAGATACAGAGAAGGAAAAGGGACGGGCTATTTTGTAGTCGGATTGGTCGTTAGGACAGGAAGACTACAAGGAAGCGAGAGACCATACATGGTATGCCTGCCACAAGATCTCGAAGCCAAAGCGGCTTGTTTACACAAATAAATGTCGGCGCCCACACGGCCAAAGAAGCACCTACAACTACCTCCTGATTCAGTCATATAGCGCATAGATGTACCGAAAGCTCACTTTCACCGTAGCAATGCACAAATTGGACTGCAACAAATCACTGTGGCAGGTGGATGGTCGGATAAGTCGGTGTCTGCGAGGTCCAAGGCCAAAACTAGATGCAAGAGACAAATCGACAAGAGACAAATCGACGGACTGGCAAGCAGACGATATTTGTAGAAAGTAGACTGTTATGGGTTCTTTTGACACTGACAATCGCAGGTCTATCCCGAGGGCACGAACCGAGGCCAAATACTGTGCCACGTTCCATGGTGGCTCAGGTAATGGCACCTCTTTCCAGTTACATGAGTCTACGGCGAGTTCCGCGACTCCGGTCACCAACTTTCGTTGCATTGTTGCTGCTTGAGATTCTCGTTCCGGCCAGACAAAGGAAGTAGCAGCGGACTACCTTAGATAGTCATTGATTTGACCCGCCTGAATGTAAAGGTGCCGCAAAAGATCAACGAGTATTTGTGGCAGTTCAAGTACTGTGGACATCCAAGGGGCTATCTGACTGAAGGAACCGTTACAAGCTCAGCCGAGTCAGGCATGCATTTGTTTGTTATCACAGTCCTTTTCACCCAGTAAGGGTATCGTTCAGTCTATCGGAATAGAATCAAAGTAATATACGTTTGTGATGTCCTGAAGGAATAACGGACGTTGCCAGAAAGAGACAAAATTGCGACATGAGGCTCACAAGTTTTCCTCACGTGGCCGAGACTCGTCTCCTCGATTATTATCACATTGTCACATCTTAGATTTCCTCAATTGATCTCTGCTTTGGTGAAAAACTAGACTCACTTCTAAAACTGGTTCAGTGCCAATTGCAACTTGGGAATGTTTCTTGCTGTGGTCGGTACCCGTTACTCGGGGAAGTCACAAGTCATAGACTACTATGTCTCTGTTCATGGTTTTGTGCCTGTTTGGATCGCACAAAAGGATTCGCCTGTAAAAGATGGTTTTACTAGCAGACTCCAAACTCTCTAATTTCAGATTCTCAGATATCACTGACAAATTCTCCGCGCCCATTTGGAACGGTTGGGGGCCTATCAACGCCTGAGGTCAATGCCCTGCCTCCCCAGATCGATGCTATACCCCCAATGCCACATCCAAGTGTAGTCTCCGATAATAACGCTTTGGTGTTTCCCTCGGCAACAGACCTGCTGAATTATGTTACGAAGAACTGGCAGCTTAATTTCGTCACTAGAGACTTGCACACCCAGGAGCTGATCAAATTGTTCATTAGACGTCCATTTTTCATGCTCCTCAGTGTAGATGCACCGCTGACTCTTCGCTTCATGCGATCGGGAGAGTATGTTTGAGAATTTCTTTCTAGTCAGACTTGAACGACCAGTGGTTAGGAATTCTCTTGAAAAGTTTGTTCAAGATAACGATCGTGTCAGCTTTGGTGTCGATGTTTCTGATCCAACAGAGACAAGGACGGATCCTAGCGATTCTTCCTCTTTATTGAGCTTGCGAGATCTTGTCAATGTCCATGTTTTCAACTCATTCAAGACAGTGTCTACCCTCCACAAACATCTTGAGGAAGTGAATTTGCTTGATTCAGAGAAACTACGACCCGGGTGGGATGCTTATTTCATGGTATGTACCATTTGTCTACGATTCCTTTTTCCTTTTTTTTGCACCTGACAATTCTCCGGTCAAGACTCTAGCCTCGCTTGCGTCTCAAAGATCGAACTGCATGAAACGACGCGTTGGTGCAGTTCTTGTGCAGGAAAATCGCGTTGTCTCTACTGGGTAAAATGAGCTTGGCATCTGTATGCGTGACGTCTTGTAAACGTCTGTGCAGGTACAATGGGACACCCCGGGGATTGCTTAACTGTTACGAAGGCGGTTGTGTGACATGCAACGGGACTACTCTTTGTCCAGAGGTACCTGTTGAATGTGTGTGCTTACATGCAGAAGAAAATGCTCTCCTGGAAGCCGGTAGGGAGCGGATCGGGCCAAATGCGGTCCTGTACTGCAATACGTCAGCAACTTCCCTTGTACAAGCGTATTTTGATTTCTGACTGAACATTTTCAAGTTGTCCGTGCCTTAGGTGCACAATCAAAATAATACAGACTGGTGTGAGTACTGTCGTCTATAACTTGACATACAAAGTGTATGTCTGCTCCTTGACTACCCTTGTTGTCATCTCATGAATAACAGGGACGAGATATCCGCATCGCTGTTTCAAGAGGCCGGTGTGGAGCTCCGTCGATACAATCCACCGAAGCACTTGAAATAGAGCGAGGAAGATAGACCCTATATTTGACAAGGGACTACAGCATTACAGACTGCGGAATATGATATCCACATTGAACTCGATATTCCATCGTGGTGTCGTCAAAAATTTCATACTAGTATGTGTGCTATCCATGGTTGACGAAAGAACAAGCCACACCGCATCTGCCTCTTTCTTGCCTACAGCTGAATACAGGTCTCGGGCGCACTGCTGAAGCTCTTCATGCGCTTCTTTGTGTAGGAACCGCCGAAAGGCCAGCAAGAGCTGCCAGACAGAGGTTTCCTGAAGATGTACTGTTGCTACTGCTGCGGTCATAGTCTTGATCACCGACCGATAAGTACGGTGAGAATGTGTATAAGCCGATTCAGTCCCAACAGCGCCAATTCCTCGTCTTGAGAGAGCACTTGTGGCATCAGCGGCGTCCAGGTGTTTCAGAAGTGCACGAAATCTAGGCCAAACATCATCCCAAATCCTGCGAAACATTAAACTCCCAAAATGTGTTGCAAGAGACTCTATCAAGAAAGCAGCCGAACTCACGACGAAAGTTTCTGAGTCGCTAAGCCTATTTAGAATAAAAGGCCATGCATGGTGAATAGAAGGTAATAGAGCAGATTCGGAGAGCACCGGGACAGACGAGGCCAGCAAAGTGAGAATTCTAGCCCGAATGACAGGAGAGCTGTGTGTAAGGAAGTACAGTGAACGTGACACAATCTGCTTGGTGAGCCCCTGAATCGGAGTCAGAGGTAAATCTGCGTTTGGATCAGGCTCTTCTGCGGCAGCAGTATCGTCTGAAGTATCAGGCTCTGAGACTTTGTTTGTACCCCAGTCCTCCCTCGGAGCAGGGCCATAGTCATTTGTGTCAACTTCTTCCACTGGCGCCTGATGCCTACGCGGTAACCAGTCGAAGAAGGATTCCATCGATGTAATGCGCGCCTCCTCCGTCTGGTCAGATGGATCAGTTGCAACTGATAGATCGTTTCTCTTATCCTCCTGGATGACTTTAAGCACGTCCCCTAAGACTTCTACAAGACCTTCCACGATGATGCTGTAACCATGGAACTCGTCCAGTCTGTCAAAACATTCTTCCACAACATCCCCAGCACGTTCTATGATGTCGCTGCCCACAAAGTGAACCATGAGCAGTAGGACTTTTGTTGCCTCGATGTCAAGCCACTTGCGACTGAGTCTGCGAGATATAGAGTCAAGCGTATAATCGAAGTTGGAAAGAAGGAGATTGGCTGGGGATGCATAGGAAGTCATAATGGCGACATAGTTCAAGGTTGCGAGAGCCGTAGAAGATAAGCATACATCAGTAGAGACAAGAGATCGTAGAATCGGATACAACGTATATAGCAACAAAGGTCTATATTGCGCTTGCAAAATTCCTGCTGACACGGCGAGAAATTGAAGCAGCAGCAATTTGTGAAGTCCTGGCTGATTTGTCGTTATTCGCTTTGCAAGATTTCGGCTTGTTATCCGCAAATTTTCGTGGAGGGGATTGATACTCGTCGCATGCTGGACCAGTGTCTGTGTTGTGGAATCCTCCTTTGTCTCTATATTCTCTATTGTTTCGGTCGTATCAGGTTCATCCCAAAGTTCCGCTATACTTCTCACCAACGAACGAACCAGTTTTGATAACCGTTTACTTCTCCGTGCAGGAATGTCAGTTCCATTCACCTGATCCAAAGATATCTCTGCGACCCCTTCAAGGAGCCGGCAGGCACACCATATTGCTGTAATAGACCTAGTCCCTACTCCATTCCGGCCCACACTGGTAAACCATTCAATAGAGAATAAACAATCATCCCCGCTTGCGCGACCCAATGCACGGAACATCCGCTCCAAGGCCTTCTTAGCGGCGATCGAGGAAACATTCTTGAAGTCTATCTCAGGAAAGCCCTCCCACTGAGTTATGTTTGTATCGTTCTCAAGCATCAACCGACCAGAAAAGGTCGTGCTGAATGCGAGTTGAGGCGTGCTGAGTTCAAGGACGGACAATAGACTCCAGCCCCATTTCTCAATGCCCCCTGAGGGCCCAAGAAGCCTTCCAATCCCATTAGAGATGAACGATGCTCCCTCTTTTGCTTCTCCTAAAGGATACACAAGGCGACAGACCGCCTCAATGAGTCCAGCGACATGTTCGACTTTGGTATCCGCATGAGTGATAAGTAACTGCGGTAACGCTGAGAGACTGTCATTTGTAATGCGTACCAACTTCTGCTGCAAAGGGACCTGTGCCTCCGATTGGGTCATGAGAAGCGAGGATAGTGATTCGCGAGAGTGTGTGGAAACGGACAAATAATCGGAGTTGGATAAAGAGAGCAACCAATGGAGGAGCAAAGGCTGCACCTCTGGCAAAGTCATGGAAGTAGCACTCAAAAGGGTGATAGACAATCTCGAGACGGCCAGAAGGGCCGATGGCGTTTGATGTGTTACAAGAGGTGTGAGGGTGTTGAGTGCAATCAGGACTTGATAGGATGTCCCTCTAAGCCAGGACGGCGTTCTTAGAGTTGCAAACGGTCGTGGTTCGGGGAGAGGCAGGTCTGGTTGGTCCATTGTTGTACGCACAAGGTCTTCGAGCTTTACGATGGGATGAATAGCACCTTCTTGTGCGCATATATCATTTCCGAGTGTCCGAACAATGGCAAGTTGCATTACCTCAAGTGAACCGGAAACAATCCCACCATTAGCCCACCCTCTCTTGGTGGACGTACCGAGAGCAATTCTAGTCATCCGACTTACAATGCCGGGAAGAACGGAAGGAAGGAGGCCGTCTGGAGCATAGTTTCCGATGATTAAAGATAATATAGACAGACAAACGCGCTGCAGAGGTAAATGTGGTGTATCCGCAGTAACGAGAAGTGAATCAAGAGTTTGTCCGAGGACAGGAAGAAATCGGTCACTTCCAGTCATAGTTTTTAACATCTCCAAACGCGTTTGTGTACGATCAGAGAGTGTCGATGCATTCAAATGAGTCTGACCGGTCTGAATGTACAAAAGTGCAAGTAGGCACTCTCCAGCCGCTTGTTTGGTTTCGTGAGCACGAACTCTCCTTTTTTCACTCCCGTCCATCCCAGCAATCACAGCTCCACAGAGCATGAATAGTTGCTCCCATACGGTTAGATCACAGTCCCACCACCAGTCCTTGCAAAGAATGCTCAATACAAAGAAGATCTTCTCAAATATCTGATCAGGAATGTCAGACGCAGCGTTGCGACGAAGTAATGTCGAAAGTGGAAAGAAGGTGTACGATATGAGGTCCGGTGTAAGAACAATTCCTGAAGCCTTGAAATCTAGCAGGATTGTGTTCAAATCACCAAGATACTTAAGAACGTCAGGGATTGAAGCAGGCGTAAGGAGCGACGCGCCCAATAGAGGGACGCAAACTACCTTCAACTGCAATTGTGATCAGGAATAAGTACCTCGCATTCTTCATCACGTACCCGCTTGAATATGTGTTGGTTTAAGTCTGGGCTTGTCATTGAAAATGCCCGCTACGTGATAGTGGGTCTCAGCGCGAGTGAATAAGTCATGTGATGCACCTGTGTTTTTGTGTTAATCCCGTTTCACTTACAGGACTTTCTACATGCATGATCAGATCTTTCTTCAACAACGATTTCTCATGATTTTAGTGGGCCTTGCGAGGCAACTGAACCACGCTGCTGTAATTTTTCGGTGCTACGTAGTATTGTAGTTGGTTTGACTACTTTGAGTCAAT